>CABEEJ010001638.1:0-45360 GCA_901482245.1 Timema douglasi
AGTAGTTTCGGAGCCTATTCATTACAAACAAACAAACAAACAAAAAATCAAACCTTTCCTCTTTATAATATTAGTATGATATCAAAGATTGGAACATCTTATCCTATTTATATCATATCAAATAGATCATCCTAAATAGGTATTCGCTAAGATTTATTTGTGATTATCACTTGCAAAGCCCGTTGTGAATAACTTAAAATACATTTTATATATTCTATTCGCTTTCATCTTTAGTGTGATTATTCTTTATCTTTAATTTTATTATAAATACCAGAATTTACCAAATTATTATTCTTATAAACATGTATTTAGAAATGTGCTCATAAAAACTATTAAAATAATTATTAAACTATTTAAATTGTATTACCATATACATCACATAGAATATATGAGTACATTACATGATTTTATATGTTTTTTAAATAAATATTTTTTTAATAAAAACAATCTTATTGTTTCAAATTATTTTGTATAGGTTCTCTCACACTCTGTAAAAAAGGAAGAATACTAAACAAACATAACAAAACGTTAGTTTAATACATTTATATAATTTAGCTCCCATATTTTATCTTATCATGCCACCATTTATATCGGGACTTTCGAGAAGATTTCTGCTATTTTTCGCCACCCTTCAAAGCAATTTATTGTTCATGAAAATCTCAGATAACATCTAACAGCTCTCTACAAACCTACTATAATAGGGCGTACCTTTTCAAGCGGAACAGTTATCAATAAATTAAAAGTAAACTTTTTCCTCAAGACAGGAAATATCAAACTTTATTTTTAAATGAGTTTAGGAAAGTACAACAGTAACTCTTGAAGTTTTCTCCTTATTAAAACCGATTGAGAATTACATAATATAAATATAATACATATTTAATAAAATATAATTATATCCATGATTATATATTTAAAGTTTTATGATGACTAGCCAATAAATATAGTTTTTTTTATTATATGTCTCCAAAAAATCTACTCCATATGATACACCATTTTATATAATTATTATAACCAAACAAACTTGAAGGCATGCCTCCTCTCATTAAAATGGCCCAATAATTATCTTAAACTGGAGATTAGATTTGCATTCACACTCTAATAAAAATTCATTTAAAAGATTTTTTCTGCAGATTTTTCCTTGAAATATAAGCAAAATTATAAATAGTATATTTTTTTTTACTAATAAATATCGATTTGTAAATGTTTTTATATACAGTAAATTGTTCCACTGCTCTTAATTATTAAATTTCCTAGTGGAGACTAAATGTATTATATTGCACCACGTCTTTCTACCAGTTCGGGTTATACGCTTAAGTACTAATTACGCCAATGGATTAGGAATTGGGAAGGTTAAGTTTAGAGGAAATGAACCCTCATTTACGGGGAGGGAGAGTGGAAAACCTTTTATGATGAACCACCCCAAGTTCACCCGACGGAGATAAGAAACTTGATCTCCCCGTCCTTGGCAGTCTAGCTCAACACTAAACTAGTGCGTTAGCCAACTACGCCACCGAGGTGGCTTAAATTTATTAGAACATACTTATATATAAGGGTTATCAATTTATATAGTTAATCACTCAGACATAAGTAAGTAAAGTAATTTGAACCAATCCAACTTTATTTACTAGAGAGAATAAAAATAACCCTATTTTAAATTAATACGTTTTGGTCTTTAATGGGGGTTTACAATTATAATAATATGTGTTCGAATTCTATAAAATTGTTACCCACCTCGGTGGCGTAGTTGGCTAACGCGCTTGTCGTGTTGAGCTTGACTTCTGAGGACGGGGAGATCGAGGTTCGAATCTCGGTCGGGTGAACTGGTGGTGGTTTTTCCTAAATGGTTTTCCACTCTCCCTCCACGCAGATGCGGGTTAACTTCCTCTAATTCAACCTTCCCAATTCCTGATCCATTAGAGTAATTAGTACTTAAAGTGTATAACCCGAACGGGTAATAAGACGCGGTGCTAAATATTATTATTATTATTATTATAAAATTGTTGACAATAGTCACTGTACAGCAAAATAAATAACTGTATAACATTAAATTCGTGACATATTGTGAGAAATAATGTTGGTATGGCTGCACTTATGGTTAGACGTCAACATCTCTAATCTCAAATAGGCCTAAAACACGTGACATTCGTTGAGAGAAAAAGAATTTCTCACGATATTCTTACTCTGAGAAATGGATTTCTCCTTTCACCACCGGGTGAACTGGTAAAAGAGATATTTACCTAAAATGCCAGTAGAGTGTGTGATTATGTTTGTTTTTCTTGGTGTCCCGATGATATTATTTACGTGTGTGCCGGTTCTATGTCTTGGAACCACGATCCTCCCGCAAGAAAGTGCAAACACTCGGTGTTTTTTTGGGAAGACAACGAAGGGGGTTGTTTATACCAGTCTAAGGTCACATCGTGATGTTAAGATCACATAAGTTAGGTGTCGTGTAGTGACTCAAAAACACTTCAATTATTTTAGATGGGACCTATCTAATAGCTGGAAGAAATACTAGATCTTCTTTCACGGATTCATACATAAAATCATGTGATCTTTAGCTGTCCTTTTTGATAAATATTACTAATACATATAGTATACTGACAATGATATATTAAAATGTTATAATGTTGGTTCAGAAAAAAATATCTTGTTATTTTATAAACGGAAAAACGTACTCCACTTCTATGGTTGTTACTTTTATTTAGTTGAGTTTTAAATAAAGGTAAACACTAATATTCAGAGTCGTAGAGCTATAAAATTAATATTGGGATTATTTTGTGTAGGAAATTAACGTAAACGCATCTACTTAAGGAGTTATTTTATTGCATTTAAAGTGTTTTGTTTTAAAAACTACAAAAATATTTACCTCTTAATGCGATATTTTCCATATCATATGAAAATCAGTTAGCTTCAATTAAGTTAATAAATTATCTAACATAAGGAGGATAAGGGTAGTTTAGAAGCTACTTCTTATGACCATCGGTAGAACCTAAATTAGATTACGAAGCTCTCTGACGTCAACTCGGGTTAAAAATGTACACTTATTTTAGTATTTCATTTGGGAGTACAGATATTGAATCCCAGATGGATAAACTAGAGATGATGTATTATCTGAATATCTAATTTTGATAATCTATGCTCCACGTTTTACTACCCTTAATCACCCTAATGGGATAAGGATGGGGTATGTAGAATTTTATTAAAAAAATTAACTGCCTTCACATGGAAGGAGAATAGTAAACAGTTTAGTAAATAAAACTTTATCTCTACACTCAGCAATAATTCGAACATCAAACTCCCTTTCACTGACAAAACTGACTGGATAAGACTTAAATTTAATCTATATAGCTGCGGGGGAGGGCTTATTTTCGTAAATATTTTGCATCGGATATTCCTCCGGAATATCCGCAATTAGTTTCCCTAAAGGAGTAGGAATTATAAAGGAACAAATAAACAATACTACCACTATATTTTATAATACTTTAGAAAAACCACCCTCAACAAACATGAACCCTGACCATCCCATCAGCTGCAAACCAGACTTTACTAGGTTTATGTTTACACTGCGTCTCTACAACATGGTTATACCCCCAAATTAGCGGTTCACACATTCTCCAAGGGAATGTTGAGTTATTCTAACTTGCCTAATCACCTAATCACTACGTTCCAATATATTAGCTCACCAAAAAACCCTCGTATAGCACTATCTTTAATAAAATTCAAACAGTACTGATGATACCAATTTCCCACTAATTCTTTTTTGGTATTTATTTTATTAGGTCTATTACTTTTCTTTAAAGGTTTTTTCACCATGTCTCATCACCTGTTCAGGTACGCTTACATGATAATTACTCTAATAAACTAAGGATGAGGAATGAAGTATTTTAGAGGTAATCTAACTGCATTTGGGAGACCATTTAGGAAAAACCATCCTCAGTAGACCACCCGATCTCCGACTGGTATATGAATCCCAATATCCTTGTCATCAGCAGCCCAGCTAACATGAGAGAGATGACTTGTACGAATGGTTCTCAAACTATTTTATCACGCGGGGCACTATGAAAGTTTAGAAACATAATGAGGAATTCTTATGTGTTCATGTCTCATCCCCTTTCCATGTAACCCTATATTACAAGTTTTCATTCTTTAACTAAACACTAAGTATATTTGAGAAGTAAGCTTATGTAAAACAAAATTTATTTATCTATTTAATTTATAGTACATACTTTGCCTGGTAAAAAATAATATTATTTAACTTCAAAATGTACCGTTACTTATCCACTCTTTAATACATTTTTTATATTTTAATAACACTAAAAAGTCGTTTCATTTTTATTTTCTTTATTAAACTGGATATTCTGTGAATGATATGGATATTTATGAATTTCTAGCATACAAATTTATATGCATAAATAGTGTTTTTCTGCCACTACTCATAATCGTCTCATGAATCCCCGGACACCCCTTCGGGAAACCCAGTTTCTGGGCCACTTTCTTAGACCATTCAGCCAAAGAAGTTGGCTAAAAGACTATTAACAATTTAACTTAATGATTATAGTTAGCTAGGTCAACTTGAATAAAATACACCCACATTTCATTAGCACCAAGTCCTACTACTCGTTTGAATTTAGCGCTTACGTACTAATTACGCTAGTGAGTTTAGGGATTATGAAGCTTATATTTAGAGGAAGTGCATCTGAATTTGTGTGGAGGAAGAATATAAGATCTTTTGGAAAATCACCCTCAGTAAGCCAAACTTAGATTCGAACCTCAATCCGTCCGTTACCGGCATTCTAGTATACTGCCATCGTTGCAATGAAAGAAGATACAAATCTCTATTTCAAATAACTTTGTGATATCTACTCTTATTGCACCTAGTTGGGATTTGAACCCTGACCTCACCATGTAGGATGTTCAAGTGCATCATGAGTTACTCTCAATCACCGCTATTGGTTATTTTAGCTTGGCCATCACACATTTTGTTTGTTGATTAGAATATATATATATATATTTAAATTTTATATTATTGGTCAAGAATCACATAGTGAGTCATACCATATTTTTTTTACGAATACATAATATATTTATATGATTACAAAAATGATCCAATAAGTTAGTTTGATTTAAATAGGAAGGAAATTGAAGGTCTTAGGGCAGAAATACATATCCCTATTAAATTTATATGTGGCATATTCAATATTTAAACTTTTATTATATTCTAAAATCTATTTAAAAGAGATAATTAAAATATTCGTCGATATTAGATATACTCAAGGTCCTGACTGACTATAAAAACAACTTGTAATTCAAGAAGTAATCAAGCTCAAATCCCTGCGAGCACATCTTTTTCGTAAAATAGGGGCTATTATGTTTAGACTCCGACCCCCTCAATAATTATGTTTTTCAGGGCCTGAGTTTCATCTCAAAAAGTTGAAATGAGGCTTTTTGATTTCTATAAGTCGATATCCGTTATCGTTTTAGACGTATGGAGTGCATTTCGCCATGATTAATTTAATCCTGATTACAATTAATAAAATAGTTGTGAACCTTGGATTGCGTTTCGGTGGTTACATGGTTTAAGGTGCTACTCTCACATTAGACTAGACTGCTTGACGGGTAGATCAAGGTTGGAATCTCGGTCGGGTGTACTGAGGTTTATTATCCCAAAATGGTTTTACTCTCTCCCTTTACTTAAATGCTGGTACACTTCATCTAAATATAGACTTTCCTCATCCTTAAAAAGATTAGTGTAATTAGAACATAAACGTATAACCTTAATGGGTAGTGAGAAACAACGCTAAAAATAACAACCTTGGTTTGTAGTATCAATTGAATAAAGAGAGATGTTTTAAAGTTAGATTGTGTATAAAGAATAATATAAAATTCAAATCTTTAATCCTAATAAATGAATTTAAAAATAACACTTGTTTTTTAATCCGTACCTTATTTATAAATGTAAAAATCAATTTCAAATAATTTATTAATTTAAATATACTGTACATTCAATAAAACTATCTTTTTTCTATAGTTTTTAAATTGAACCACTTATTTTAGAATAAGTAATAAACTTACCTACGAAAATTTGATTACTCCCTAATTTATAAATATAACCAGAGTATAATTCCTCTCACGCTTTTGCCATTTTATATAAAGGTCAAAATACAACTTGTGAAATAATACCAACACTTACTTAATACTGTATGCATTTTGTCTCCTTTTTTTAACACTTTCTAAAACGAGATAAAGGTAATTATTAGTATGACCAGTGGAGTCGTTATGTGAAGTCACGTTAAGAATACCAACCACTAAATAGAGCCATCTTATGATTTATAATCATTTCGATCACAAGAAGAATGTGTAAACTTATTGCTTTTGAAAGCAAAAATGATTTGCTTCCAGCACGTGTACCGTTTCGATATCGTGCATGTCGGACACGTAATCACCATGTTGCTCGCATGCTAGTACGTTACATACGTGAAGATCATGTAGGTATTACGTGTGTGGGTGGGGATCATGTGAGTAAAAGAAGATTATTTTTTTTAGACATTATTATTTGGTTGGAGAGAAATTTAATTGGAGATGTCTTAAAATCGATCATTTTCTCGCTGGCACGATTGTTAAGTTTCTCAATAAGTAAATTATTACTTTTATATTGAACGTTACAGGAAGAGGTTGGTAAAGAAGAATCGTGCCATTTTTCTCACCAGCCAGTCAGTCATACAACCCGACCGGGATATCCACTATTTAATTACAAGTATGATTTTGGTATGTAAAAGGTAGGATTTATAGCTAATGTAAAGGCAGTTGCGTCGAGGGAGAGTGGAAAACCATCGTGGGGAAAAAAAATACTCTGTACTCCTGGCTGAGATTTGAACCTTGACATCCTTATCACCGTCCAGCTAAAATTAACGATCTGGAAATTTAGATCTACGTGCTAATTGGTGCGGGTAGTCTTTGGATAAAGATATCTGATATTTGAGCATATTACATTATCATTTTCCCCGTCCCTCTCAATCCCATCCAAAAGGGACTAGGAACCTAAACTGATGGTCACGTGTTCTAAGGCAGAGTATTTTCAAACAGTGCTTCATAGAGCCCTTAGAATTCTATTTAGCTATCTCAAGTACTATGAGGCAATTTTATAATATTCATTATTTGTTTTTAATAATATAAATAAGCATAATTAACTAAAATGGCCAAATAATTCAAATATCAATAAAGGTCATTAGCCTAAACATAATCTGAAGCATGTGATGTTTTCCGTTTATTTTATAATATGACACTTGTAAAACCCATTTGTAACTTTTAAATGTTAATTAATTGATGTAAAAATATTATGAGGGTTTCAACATGTATTTTTTCTGGTGTATGGGCAGTATTGGTATAAAATGTTTATGAACCCCTGCTCTGGGGCATAGGTCTCGAAATATACTGGATGTCAGATGACGGGTAATTTGGGGTAAAAATCTTGTCCTGAGTGGTTTTACTTTTGTTATTATTTTCCGAATTTTTTTTCTTTTTTTCTGCGCATTAATGTGGGTGCGATTTCTCTTAGGCTACCCCTCTCAACACAACCCTTTAAATTAAGACAACAAATATGGTGTTAAGTGTAATGATTAAAAAGAGATTTTCAAGTTGGTAGACTACTTATTTAAAGCATTTTGATTGGATTCAATACTGCACCTGATTTAATTTTGTACTTAAATATGGCTTTCTCTGGCTAGGAAATAAAACCAAATACCTGATATTTTAGTGTAGTATTTTGTAATGAATGTTTCTCTTTTAAGTTAATTCCTTTTTTAATTTGTACGATGATATATCTTGATGTATAAAATTATATTTAAATAATCCAAATAAAATAACATATTATTTTGTGAACATTTCAATTTTGTATGAAAAGTGTTTTTATATAAAAATTAGGGTTTAAATAAACGGATATCTAAAAAAATACACCTAAAACATAGTTTGTAGTGGTAAAAGATCTATATTTTATTTATAGTTTTCTCTTAGTAAATTTTTATCTAGATCCTACCCATTTCCTAGAGCCAATTATCCTGGAGACCACAAGTAATAATTTGTATTGCATACCACTTTGAATTTGTCATGCAATATTGATTTCAATATAATATGTATTAAATAAATATTCACTATCCAAAGTCACCAATAATCAAAAATTAACTTTGAGCCAATTAAAATAAGGTATTTTATTATATTGTTTTATACAAGATTATAAAAGCCAAAGGAGATTTGAAATAAAATTAATATTAATGTTCGAAGTAATTTATTATTATATGTGGGCTGTAAATTAAGTTTGCCTTTCCATTCATTAGATCCATTATACATTAGATAATGCAATCATGACACAATAGATCACACAGTAATGTCTTACTCAACCCTTTCAACAAAAATAATATCGTGACTTAACATGAGTATCTATTTTTTTTAATATATAATCCTTCCTCTTAGTATTTAATTTTAATCATGATGAGGTTTTGTTGTTGACGGTAACTCCTCTTCCCTCCTTCTCCCCAATCTTCCCCTATCCTCTGAACGTAATTAGTGTTATTGTGTTACAATTATCTTCCCTGACTCATTATCGGGTGAAGGGGGTGATGGGGTATCCAACGAACCATCCATACAGTTCTACCTCGTTCACTAATGAAGTACCTCACTAGGATATATCCACAGTAACTTTTATTTTCTTGTTCTACATTTTCAGTTACCTCACGCAAAATATAACGTTACGTAGTGACATATTTGAAAATATTTCCCGATATAAATTATGGTTAACGTAATGGAAGTAAGTATTTCATTCAATTCTCACCTTTGGTTTGTTCTTAAATAGTTGCAATGCAGCTGGGTTTTTTTTGTATGAGTGTGTATTTGCAGTGTCTATGTTGAAGTGGAATAGTGTAAGAATTAGAAGCAGTTAAAAAGGTGTATTGAGAGGCTAAAATATTATCTGCTGACACATTATTGTGAGGGTAAGGAGCACTAATATCTCTAGAGTCATAGACATGGAATTAGCAAGTGTGGGTAGAAAAAGAAACAGAGTGAACTATCCATTACTTGGTAATAGTAGAGAGATGCGATGGGGCTCAGTTCAACAGAGGTTGGCGTGAAGAAATTTCAAAGAGGAGGAAGACAAATAGCCTTGCAGGATGAACTACTCGTTTATTGGTCATTTTTGTAAGAGGAGGTAGGTTTCCGATCACAAAAATTGAGGAAATGAAATGTTTTAAGTCACAGACACACAGGGCATCACTTGTGTTTGAACGGTTCCACCTTATTGAAAGGTCGAGTCAATCAATCGTCAAGCCCCTGATAAAACTGACGTGTCATGTTTATGAAAGGACCATTACTGATATTTAAAAAACACGTGGCTTAAACGTTAAAGTTAGTCAAGTCTGTTTTACAGATGACCTTGTGCTAAGAGCTAAAATCCCTTCTGGGCATATTGAGGAAATTTTTACTAAATAGTTTCTTACTCTTTTCTATACAAAGATGCAGGTAGAGCTAAGTGTATTTTTGTTTTATCTTCCTCATACCTATCCCCCAGACCGGCCTCTTGATCTATTGGCTAGCATCCCGGTTTACTGCTCTAGAGGTCCTAGGTTTTATTCCTGGTAGCACCGTAGGTATTTTTCATGAAAGAGGAATTGTTCCTATAATCACCACGGTCTGGTTAATTAGGCTTAAGCTAGGTTTAATATATCCAATGGCTCCACATCTTCATAATTACTATCATTACGTCATCTCAATGCGGGTACAACGTGTAGGCAACCTCTTAGGTACACCCTGGGCAACTTACTGTTCCCACAGAGCAACTAAGAGTCTGCATGCATGGCGACCGAACTAGACACTGCATCTCTCACGGACAATTATGCCATACACTAAAATAACCTATTATTATTATTAGCACCACGTCTTACTACCCATTCGGGTTATACGCACACCAACCTATTATTCACTGGTGCAAATATGCGGAGAGCCTGGATGTATATTAAGACGACGTGAAAAAAAAGCCTAGTATATTATTACGCTTTCTTGTGACCTGGCTGTCTCCCTGTTGCTTACTTGTAAAAGAAAACTTACTTTTAATTATTACCGTCGATTTAAGGGATTTTCTAATGGCTTCTAATGGCTAGTGGCTTGATGTAAAGGGTAGGAATAAGGATAGTAGTTTAAAGGTAGTGCACACCTGTTAGTGTGGAGATAACTTGGATTAACAATTCTGATGTATACAATTTTAAAAATAACTACAGTAGCTATAATTCAGATTTATTGCCTCAGACCACACAGCAAGAATTTTCAGAAAGCAATATCATTTGTTTTGACTCAAATCAGGCAGAATTAATCTTTAAATATTGTTTTTTAAATAGTAAGTCTTAAAAGTTTAGTTGATCATATTTAATTTACCAACTAAATGAATTCACATGCTCAGCAAAGTGGCTTACTTAAGTTTCTACACGAATAAAGTAAGTCATTATATTTAAAGGAAAATTAAAAAAATCCTGATCATCACAACATATATCAGATCTGGTCAAGTATATTAGTGTTTTCCCTGCATCTGAATGTAGGTGAGTTTTAGTCTATTGTATGTCCTCTACTCTACGTTTCAGCTTTGTTTTTCATGTTTCTTTTATTTTTATTTAATGCATTCTTTCCCATCTGTATTGATAAAATAAGCTCTACTGCTTGAAGTTCTCCTTAAATCCAAATAAAAACTATATTTTATATGAGATTTGAATAATATATACATTTCTTTAAACTTTTGAATCGAATGAACTGTGTCTTATTGTAAAAAGGAGTAAAATATATCAACCCTCTGCAGTCAGTCGTTAGTTTGTATCAATACACGTATTTATACACCCTAAAGGTCATATGTAAGAACAGATTTTTATTAAATATTTATGCATTTGCTTCGTATATTGTTAAAATAGAACCCAGATTAAACATATTACTGCCATATTAAAATTATACTTTTCTTAGTTATATTTCTTTGTAAATATATTATTTAATATCGTTTATTCTCAAATTATAAATTTATATTAAAACTTAATATTTACTATGACTTCACTCACATTTAAGTTGGGTAAATTAACTTTTTTCCCAGAGAATTATCCAAACTGGTAAAAGCACTATTTAAAACATGTATGAGGTGAGGAAACGTTTTATTTATGTCAACGACAACACATATTAACTACCTGTAGTAGGAAAAATAAAGTTTATACGTGAAGGTGCGTTTGAAATTATCACCAAAAGAAATAATTTACTTTTCTTTGTACCAATATTAACTAGCACATATTAAGGCATGGTTGATATGAACACCAAAATAAACAGTATGCATTAATATCTAAACAAAAAAAAGAAAAGAAATAAGTGCTCTATAGTAAGCGCCCTAGCTTACCAAACAAAATTGCAGTGCTATCTTAGTACCAAGAACAAAAATTAAATAACACTAATAATAAAAAAAACCGCACACAACATATTTTCTTCTTATTATTAGTAGTAGTAGTAGTAGCACCTCGTCCTACTACCCGTTCGGGTTATACGCACTTACGCTAATGTGTAATGGTAGGGTGATTGTGAGATGAAATGTAGGGCCTACAGTTTAACGTGGAATCCGAACCATGGTGAAGGCCTGGCATTCCCCACATTCACAAGATGTCTTGTCAGAGGTGAAGGAAGGGTTTGGTAATCAGAAAAATCTGTGCCGGGACTATTTTCTTGTTAAATTATATATATAGTAGATGGTGAACCTGTTTTTTGCACGAGGAATCTATATCTTACTTTGGGATTTTTGTAGGCATACAAAATAAACCACAGGGAATAGTAGTAACCTTATCTTAAAATATGTTTGAATATTCTTTTTTTTTAAATTGAAACACAAAGCGTGAAAGTAGGTTGACTAATACACGATTTCAAAATAGTAAAATGACTTGAAGTTGTTTAAAAAAATCTTAAATTTATTTTGAAGTTTAAGTTATGACTTCTTTATACAAAATACTTTTAACTCTAGCATGTTGGTGAAAATAAAAAAGTAATGAGAGTGTAACAGCATATATAATTTAATTTTATATAGCTGTAATTAAATCCAATCAAAAGTGACCTATTATTATTATTTTACTTCATTTACCCCACTTAACCTTTCTACCCCGTTTACCCGTTCACCCATGCTACCAATCTTTGTCTTTTTCAATTTTTCAACGTTAAAGCCCATTTTACCCTATTTACTCTCGCTAACTGATTTACACTTTTTCCCCCTAACATTTTCCCCCTATTTTTCTTTCTACCTTTTTTGCGGCTTTCTAAGATTTTTACAATATCCATTCTTTTCACTCTTTTTACTTTTGTACCCTCTTATTTTTTATCATTTACTTTACAGACGTTATACCATTTTTACCCATCCATTCCTTTTTACCATGTTTTTCTCAATTGTGTCCTATTGCGTTTTTAGACATTTCAGTCATTTCTGGACATTTTTTGCAATTTTTTCCCTTTTGATTATGTTTAATTTTTTTCCATTTTTATCATTTCTGGACATTTTGCTCTTTTTAACCCTTTTTAAGTTGATTCCCCGGCTTATTTCACGAGAAATATTTTAGGGTACAAAGGGTTAAACCGGTTAAAATAGTATGGACAGTAAAAAGGCAAAAATGGCCAAAGAGAAAAATCATCAAAAAATGGTAAAAATTTATTAATGTATAAAAAACATATATTCATATCAATAAAATAAGGAGTTTGTGTATATGTGTTTCTGTCTGTTATAAGCATCACACGATATCTATCACACTCAGATGTCTGAAGTTTAGAAATGAGTAGTAATACCAATTCTTCATGTGGTTCTCTATCTCAAAACACACTTTTCCAAGTATATTTTTATTTGGTTTGTTAATATTTACAAATCTCTTGTTGCCAAGGAGACATACAAAGATTATAAATTATAAATGTATATGTTAAAAGTTAATATATTTTCGAACTAATACAAATTTAAGATATTAACAGTCTGTTTTTTTACGAAACTGCTTCACTCAATGATGAAAGGGCGTGTTTTATGAAAAAAATAAGGAGTAGGCCCTTAAAACAGAAAAGGTCCCATCTCGATCTGATGGGTAATTTTAGAGTTTAATGTCCACAAACAGAGATACAATGTAACGTACAGACTAATGTATGATGTTATAATGTGACGTATGTATTACTAACGGTGTCAATCCTCGATATTTAGTAACCCTAATGCTTTTAGATTCCAAGTATTCAGTACTACTATTGGTTTTAATTCTATCTATTTAGTATTATTAATGGTTTTCATAATAAATATTTAGTGCTACTAATGTTTTGCCAATGGTTTTCACGCAACTTATTCAGATCTTTTAAAACAATATAATATATAGTCTATGAAAACTAAGTAATACATAAGAAGAAATCCAATAATTACTTTTTGACTTTACTGGCAACAAACAAACAGAATTAGAGAAAATTGAATACACGGATGGATAGGGTGTTGTATTATATTTATAGACAACTTTGGAACAATTTTAGTTTTGTATGAATACAGTCAATCTATATAATATATTTTTGTATTGCTATTTGTAGGCCTACACAAGTAAAAGTTAACAAAACTGGTGTGCACTTTTGTTCTGCCAAGTATTGATCTCTTACGAGTAAGCTAATTAGAGAAAGTCTATTATAAAATGTATCGCTACTAAAGCTTAGTATTTAAGAAATAAAAATGATCGCAACTCACCATGCAGTCAACCGTTAAAAATCAGTTTGTTTGTTTACTTAGGCCAGCGATTCTTAATTAATAAAGTGATCCCTTAAATAAACCTTAAACTTTACTATTTGGGGTATTTTTGTGCACTCACTAAGTTCTAGAAAAGATGCAACACCAGTGTATCGAACGTTCGTTAATACATTATTGAGAAACGAGATGCTACAACAGGGATATTGTTTTAGACCATGCCAAGAATCGAACATTAGCCCTTCTTCAGCTCACTAGGCAGATGCACTTAGGGCTAGATTTAAATGTTTGAAAAAATAAAGTACCTAAACTTTTTCTAAATAAGCTGTAAAGTGTACAATTTCAAACAATGATACTTTTTTGTATGAATATTTATAAGCACCGTGACTTAATACTCGTTCGGGTAATACGTTGATATGTATGTTGAGGTTTCTTTTAACATAAGTCATTTTATATAAATGGTGGCCCAGTTTTGTTTTTTAGTTTATTTTTGGGAACGCTTATCTTAATTCTATAAAATACATAGTCCATAGTTACCTTTACATCCACACATCAGCAATCATAATTTATTCGGCCATGTTGGAAGTCAAACCCGGCATCTTCAATTGGAAGATCTTGGTATCGAACTTTTGATCTAATTATATATAATATAGTTTTTTTTGCTAAGAAACTTACTTTTTGTATACTAAGTTTTTGGCTTCTTATAAAAATTAAATTCGTCTTTAGTAAAACGCAAATTAATCTACCAAATGCAGCGAGCTCTCCCAAAACCCCAAAACCTAGGTTTTATCCCACCGAGCACTAAATAATCAAGCTAATAGGAATGTTTTGCTACTCACAGATAAACCAGATGTCATACTTTATAGCTCTGAGAACTATAATTTATAGGGTGGGGTTGATTCTTTTTAGCATGAAAATTTATGTCGTGCGGCCTTCGAATTGTACTGTGTCCCCAAAGGGATTGAGATAACAACATAGACATAATGTTGTTTTTTTAAAAAAGAGGGAAGGAGGATTGGGCATGGGAAAAAGTAGAATTGTTATTTGTTTTTCTCTCCCTCCTTTTCCCCTCGTTCTCTGTTTTGCACATGTTTCATTTTGTACAGTTAATTACACGTTGTTATAAACCATACCCTCCCCCCAGGTCATGATTAAGATCGCGTGGACAAATGGGTCTATTAGCGACAGAGCATACATGCAGGTACCCTTAAAAGAGTAGTAATATCTCGAAATGAAAATTCATTAGTGTATTGAAATAATTGCTATATATGTGAGCTTCATGTGTGTTAAATAATTAAGTCGCTTAGTAGAAGTAATAATGTTTCATTTTTTCTGGACGTGGTTCGATCCTTGTAGAACTCTTTTTGAGATAGGATTTAAATTCCCTTGAGCCGTACCAGTAAGCACGTGGATTGTGGTGGCAATATTGTCCCGTTCGATTTGCCAGTAACTGGACGGTCGGGGTTCGAATAACGATAGGCTGAACTGAGGTGTATTGTTTCTTAAATTGTTTTAAGCTCTCCCTCCACGCATATATGAATACATGTGCCCTAAATCAATTAATCTTAATCCCTGAAACATTAA
Source organism: Timema douglasi (assembly GCA_901482245.1). Classification (NCBI taxonomy): domain Eukaryota; kingdom Metazoa; phylum Arthropoda; class Insecta; order Phasmatodea; family Timematidae; genus Timema; species Timema douglasi. The sequence goes on from CABEEJ010001638.1 coordinate 15,329, forward strand.
CGTAACTAATCCACATGTGAATAATATTCATAGGTGACCTGGTTGTCTAGGGGTAAGGTGTCAGACCTTTGTGTTGGGGGTCCGGGTTTCAATCTTCGATCCTGGCTCAGATTTATTTTATTGACAAACCCTTCCTTCACCTCTGACAAGATGTGTATTAATCACATCTTGTGAATGTGTGGAATGCCAGGCCTCCACCGTGGTTTGGATTTCACGTTAAACTGTAGGTCCTCCATTTCATCTCACAATCACCCTACCATTACACATTAGTGTAAGTACGTATAGCGCGAACGGGTAGTAAGACGCGGTATTAATAATAAAATTAACACTCACGTGTAGAGAGACGCAATAACAAAAAAGAAAAAGATATTTTCTAAGTTCACGGTAGTGCCAATAAATCTGTTACTGAACAAGTGGGGCTTTCGCTTCTGAAATTTCCTCTCCCCCATCTTCACGGAAACTACAAGTCCGTCCAATGAGATGATCGCACCTGTTGTAATTTCTGCACTGCACACTTGACGGAGCAAATGGGTTAACGAGCAAGAGGTCATGAAGATAGAAGGAACATGGGAGGGAGGATTCTCTCTTACCTTTAGCTTCGTGCTACACGACTAAATCATCTTTCAAACTCTTAGCGGGCGGGCGGGTGGAAGACAAAAAAAAAAAAATGCAGAAGAAACCACTTCGAGATCTTCTGTTCCGAAAGTTCATCAGGGTCGGAAAGAGCTCTGCGTTCTTTACTACCGAATTCTTCTCTGTTCTTCTTGTCGCAAGAAAACATCTAGTCTTTCTTATATTTGTGTTATTGTATTGCTTATAATTTACTTTCCCTTCTTAAATCTGCCATACCAAATCGATTTTATTGGTATCTTTATTTGTTCTGATGATCTATATTATAAACATGGAATAAAGAAAAGAATAGTATATTACAGTTGCTAGAGTTACTTAAACTATTTTTATCTATTCGTACGTAAAGTCATGTGAGCTACAGGTTTAACTTTTAATAGATAGTAGTAGTAATAATATAATAAGATGCAATCACCTATGTTGACCGCAAAAATATATATTTGCTAGTGTCTTTTGTAATCGTGTTCATAATGAAGTTGTGGCCTTTGACATCTATATAATTAATTAATAATACGAATAATGATTTAGATATTAATTTTAAACAATATTATTAATCGAATCAAAATAGTTTTTACTACTAAATATATTTACAGATATAAGTTTATTTTAACTAACATTAGAACAAATTTTAAGTATTGTTTGAACAAAATAGCTTTCGTTATATTTTAGATAAAAGTTTGTATCAATTTTTACTTTAACGGTTTCGATTTATTAAGTTTTAAATACTGTGCAACAATGAACATCACTCGATTTGAGCTATATCCTCTTGTTTTGGAGGGAACTTGAGTATGTATCCGTTATGGGGACCCTACTAGTTAGTCCGCTATGTGGAAGAGAAATTGGGTCCCTCCCACCCCCCATTCCATTGTTTATTCCCTATCACCACGCAGCCATTCCCGATAAATTACATTATCTTTATTTTATATATATAATAATAGGATTTTAAACATCAGCATAAATAAACTGGAGCTCTGTTAATCATGACTGAGATTGTATAAAGGTAAGTAAGCCTACTATTGACTCTATTACAAACAATTTAAATGATTGATTTTATAATTTGGGATTTAAGATGCATCCTCTTAAGCATATATATATATACTAATCTTGTACTATTTGTTATAAATCTTTATTTGTGTCATTAAAGCAAATAGCCGCTTAAGTGGATGCATCTTAAATCCCAAATTATAAAATCAATCATTTAAGTTGTTTGTAATAGAGTAAATAGTAGGCTTACTTCCCTTTATACAATCTCAGTCATGATTAACAGAGCTCCAGTTTATTTATGCTAATGTTTTAAATCCTATTATTCATGTTAAGATTACGTAGCCCTTTAATTTGTATTTCTAAAATATAATAGATTCTCACTAAATGTTTGGATAACTCAATCATATATAAAAGTTAAAAGGAACCTAAGGGTGAGTTAAAGTATTACAGTAGTCCTTAGACCACAAACAGGAAAAATTTGAAAAATAGGTTTTGATTTAAATTTTAATAACACATTTTCCATACTCCAAGTTTAAAAAAAATATTATTGTGCCAATATTATGTAGATAGTACTTTGTTAATGTTTGTCAATTTTCCTTATATTTCTACACACAAATCTACCATGGAAAGTACCACAAAAAAAAACTCATTAATTATATAGTTTCATCCGGAAAAATGAGATAACGTTTTCAAATAAAATATCAACGTTAAAATAACACAAACTTTTGATTCTTCTGAGTATTTCCGGGAATATTATTAATATTTAACTACGCACACACAGGAAAATTAGTATAATTTTCAATGATTTATCAAATAGTCGTTGGAAATTAATATAATTTTCAATGATTTATCAAATAATCGTCTCAGTTTAAAAAAAATATTTAGATATTATAAACCGTCCCATTTTTCGTACAGTAGTAAAAAAGTCGTACTTGATTAGCTAATATACATACATATTTAGTTACGTAGATATTCAATTAGATTTTAAAATAGTTTTTGGTCTATAAAATAACATTATAAGATAATAAGACGTTAAGCTTCAGACAATGGGTCGAGACTGGGATCTCAGAGGGGATCAAAGCGTTTTTATAAATCAAATGATGGGAAAAAAGGCAGGCGTCAGGTTATCCCGAGCTCATCGTTATTCATTGCGATCCCAGCAACCAATAGCTTCGCCAGATGCACACGAGGAAAATTGAATTTAATAGTAAGTATATTTATAGGTTTTAACTATTTTCACTAAAAGTTAATAGGTTCTATCTATAAAGTATTTATATTGAGATTTTAGTGAAATAAAATAAATTATATAGTTATATAAAATTAAACATTACTAAGTACACAACAAAATAACCCAACATTTTTAGTAAAAATCAGTGAATTACTATTATGCATCTTTTACCAAAAATAAATCTATAAATGGTAATTTAATGATCACAATCATGAAAATCGATAAATTGCATACAAAATTCACGTTCTTAATGTTGTTGTTTTTTTCAAGTAAATTTATAATTAATATTTATTACAAAAGACTAAATTATATTTGATTGCGTTTTTTTTTTCAAACGTGCCAAATAAGAAAATCATCTACAGTTCTGGATGGTACCAACGTAAAGCTATTTACGCCTATTTTGGAAGTTGACGTACCAAAGACTCTTGACGTTAAACCAAGTACTTCTCGAAGTCACTCCTATAGGTCAACACGGTTCAACGAGTCTTGACTAAAAACAGAGAGGACGAAGGAAGGCAATCACTCGTGACAGCCTCAACTCACTGCTAGCTGACTCTTTGCCCTATCGTGCGGAGGCACATCGACTACCACCAGCCTCCCAGTGGTGGTTGCCATATTGGCAAGGTATAGTACTTGTCAGCCCACATAGGGGGCCCTGTGTGCGGGTCCAGGTTGGTTTTACAAATATCTTCCACAGCAGGGCTATTTTTAAATATCACTCCTCTATTTTTCAAATATCGTTAATAACTTTTCAAATTCTACAGATGAGCTCAACCATTAAATCATGTCATACAACATGTTGATCTTCTGTCCAGCTTATTTTATTGTTAAATAATCACAGGATAAGCTACTTACCAGTTACTTGTAACCGATATTAAAATGTAAAATTTTCAGTATTTTTAGATTTTTTATTATTTCGGGTGATTGTGCTAATGGCTTGCGAGTAGTTAAATTTTCTATCATAGTTAGAATAATTTTTTATATTAGTTTTTAAAATTCTTAGCTCTTATTCAATCCAGATCTTAATTTTAAAACTAAAAAAACTTTCACACTTTTCTAGTTATTTACAAAATGTATATTTTATACTACACTAAAAGGTGTTTTTCCTGTAATTTTAGAAACTTATTCTCGATTCCTATTTTGTAGTTTCACATTTTAAAAATGTTGGGCTTTTGGTGTGGCCTTTCTACCAGAAATTTTCTACCTAGCCGATAAATGGTCGATAATTTTAGTTTATTTAAATTTTCAGCCCTAGCCATTTTTTGTTGCCCCATTTTGAATTTTTATTTTTAGCTTTCTTCTGGTTATTTGGGCTTGAACCATCATATTTAATAATATATTTAAATTTTTTACAGTATCCACCAAAACCTTTTTTTAGTTTTGGAAGATTTGAGGGGAAACTTTTTATATTATAGGTTCCTTAATCTTTAAATTGATAACTGTTCAAAACCCCATTACAGTTTAGGGTGATCTTTTTTACCTGCCTGACAAATTTTAATCTTCTACCACACTGATGAGTTATTTATTCTTTTAGTTTTGCCAATTTTGAAACTAATCCCCCCCCCCCTTTCAATCTCCATTTTACCATCACCCACCTATAAATATAAAATATTAAACACTTATTTTATTATTTGTAGGGTTCTTTCTACGTAACTGGAAAATTTAATTTTCTACCTTCCCCAAAGGCCTATTTTCTAATTATTTGTCTCCCATTGTCTCCCATTGCCTCCCATATCTTCAATTTGGGTACCTTATTGAGGGTTATTTGATTCAAATTTTGAAAAACCAATTATGGACTCTAATTTTCCAGTCTTGAAAACCCCCCTTGATAATTAAACCGAAATAATAATTTTCAATATTTTTTTTTCAATTCCATTTTGGTATTGATCAAAGGTCATCCGACTGGAATTTAGAAATGATTAACAACAGGTTTGTGTTTACCTGTGCTAGAAACCCCTGGATACCGAATTTCAGCGCGATTGGACGAACTTGATTTCTCGGCCCATAATGTAAGGATGGAGAGTTTTTGCGGCCATAGATTCAAACCCTTTTCTTATTTTCCAGGTTTAATATTTTTCACAACATTCTAGAATTCCCAGGAAACTCCATGTAGAATTTAAACTTTATAGCAAACAGGAAAATATTAAAAGAACCTTTGAAAGTAAAATCACACATACATGTCATGGAGTTATTATAGACTAGTATTCTATCTTGTCTTCGGCAGAGAGAAAATGCTCATTTTAAATAATAAAAAAGCCTCTTCATTCAGTTATAGACACTATAAAATAAATTAGCCTTGCTTAATCGTTGAACATTAAATATGGTTGGTAATTTATAATAATTCTGTACGGAATAAATTGTTAGTAAATATTTTGTCAGATTTCTCTAAGAGCTTTCCTTGCCCCGAATCCCCCTTCACCTTCACCAACACAGCACAGTGAACCCTTGATAATGTGACATACAGCTGTCAATCACCGAAAACTAGCTTCGGCAGGTATACACAAACTATTTCCAGGCTCTGATCCTTTGATTAATTTATTGTTATTGAAAATTCCAATTTCATTATACAATTCCTTCAACTCAGATTTAAGGAGATGTCTGGATAATTGGGGCTAAATTGATCTGGGAATGATTGCTGGGCTTCTCCGTGATGATCCAGTTAGAACTATGACAAATACTAATTATCTTTGACAAAGTCGTAGGTCCATTACATAGTACTTATTTTTAAATTTCCGATTAACATAATACTTGCTTCTACTTTTAAGTTTAAACTATGAGATGGTGTTTTTATGAGGGTAAGACTGTTTAAGAACTCTACTGGGTAGTTGTCTCTTCCAAAGGCCGTCCTCCCAATTGACTGAATCGATGCTCAGATATGTAGTTTGGAGGGTGGTTCCCCATCTGTATTTTAGAATTCTAAGGCGACTTCGTTACAACGGAGGATATTGTTTTGCCACTATTTTAAGAAGCGGTCATACTTTACTCCCATCATCACCTTGTTCAGAAATGTTTTTTTCCTTGCTTCAGCCTATTTTATCCATCTCTTCTTCATACATATCTTTATGCGTATTTTATAATTTATTGCTATCACACATAAATTATCCAAAGTTATCTATGACAACCCTCTTACATCCAACTTTCCCCGTTATGTTTAATCTCTTATGTGTGGCCTTCTCAAGGTCCAGTATATATAATTGAGCATATTTTCACTACTCCCCTTCAGTAGGGTACAGGGTCACGGATCTATTGTATATCTACTCGTGAATCCTTAAACATTATGGCCCATACACACGGAGTGTCTGCATTTGCAATACTTTGAAGCCAAACGAAAAGTTTCTAATATAAGGCCAACAATTTTAAATGTGGTTTTTGGAGTCAAATCCTTTGTTGGTTATTAATTAGTTGTTCTAATAAAAGTGGGAAAGGGTGGGAAGATAGGTTTGTCAAAATCACTTTACCTTTTTGAAAACAGGTTGTGAACTTTTTATCAGGAGGCCTTTCTCCAAGGAAGATATTTGAGCCACAGGAGAAGCATCTCATGTTCATTTCTCCACAATAATATTCCTCTACTCCCTCCAATTGGGTTTGAATCGCTTTATATTTTGTAATTTTCCCCAACTCTCCCATTCTTTCTACCTCCTTCTATTTCCTATTTGACAATCGCTTACGTTTGTCTGAGGTATTTTCATTCGCCCTCTTCCCTCTTATATTCTTTGTCCTAGTCCAGTCACTGTACTTTATTTGGGGTAGTTACATTTTCCCTCTTCACTCTCATTCTTTTCTGTTGCTATCTTAACTTTTAGAAATTTTTAAGCTCTGTCTAAACTTCTTAGAAGTATTTTAACGATCAAGTTATCTACTTTTTCTTGTCTGACTGCTAAGTGACACTATTCTTTTGGGGTGGTCTCAAATAAAAAAAGCCTCTTTTTTTCGAGATATATCCCAAGCCCTGCGTTCTATTCTTTGTTGGGCAGACTCTTCATTTATCTTTTGGCTGGCCTTTCTCTCTTTGCAGAAAGTTTTCTGTCAAGGACTTTCAGCTAAGGCAATGGTTCAGGCAGCTGTGGGTTGGCAAAAGGGAACGGCACAAGTACTTTTGTATTATAGATATTGAGCGAGTGTGATCACATCAGGGAATGGTCATACCCCTTAGCTTTGTGGTTGGGGTGATTCACAACAAAATTCGCAAATGAAATAACTAATATTTTGCAATTCCCCCTGTTAAATTTGTGTTGCCCGTTCTCGTTAATTACAGAGGGCTGATAGGGAAACAGTCCATCCAGGAACTCCTGTTGCTTAGGTGACAGAAAACCTATGAAGTTTGGAGCCATCGTTCATGTCAATTGAACGACCATCATACTATGTGCAGATCCAGTGGGCTATCTGCTCCACTACAGGCAAGGGTGAATGATTTGATTTCATGTGTATTCTTCAATATTTAAAATAAAGAAGTAAGTGTTGACTTCGATGAGTGATTTATGAAACTAACAAACAACGCGAGTATGCCTAATTTATATTACAACTAAAGATATTTAAAATAATAAATAAAAATTGTATGATGCTTCAAATAGACTTTCTAACTTATTTTCTAAAAATGAAGCACTTTTCTTTAACAATATACAAATACATGTTTTCTTAGCAACGCCATATTCTGGATTCTGGTCTTCTGGATCTTTTGTCTGTGCAACATATAAATATGAACATTTAAAGAACGACCATTACGTAGAGCTAGGAAATGAAATAATCTTTTACGAAGAGAGAAGATTATATCATTCTCATGTTCCCAGGTAGCTCCATGCCAAATTTGAACCTTTGAGCACACCGAGAAGAACGTAAGACATTCTAGAAGGAAAAATGGATAGACATACATCGTGAGGTTTAAAAAGATAATACGTCTAAATTATTTTCACAGTACATAATTCGATTATTAATTTAGCAATTATTAATGAATTATCATAATTTTATAAAATATGTTAAATAGAACGCTAAATCAAATGTCAACTGATGATTTAACTGGAACGGAACATTCAACACTAAACACTTTTTAATTTAAACGTTAAGGAACAATTTTGTATCTTTTGAACACTATCTGGGTAAAAATTGAAGAACTTTTGGGTATAATTTAGGTAACAATTGGGAATCATCTAATAACAATTTCAAAAAATAGATAATTGAATCGTGCTTGTTGGCCTTTAAAACCTTGAAATATAGATTTTTTTAAAATTGAACGGGAAATTACAATTTTCAAAATTGTTGATACCATTGAGGTATCGATTTAGTGTAGGCCAACTGTAATTTCGAAGACATTAAATTAGAGTTGTGTTTAACAGTGTTAGAAACCTCTGGATGTTGAATTTAAGCTCTATCGGACAAACTTTATTTTTTGGCCCTTAAGGTAAGCATGTGAAGATTTCAGGGCAATGCTTAGGATTGTTCACATTATTCTCGGGCTCCCAAAAAAAACATTCAGAATTTCAACTTTATAGCTAACCGGTGAGTATGTAAAAAACCTCTGGAAGGAAAAAAGGCATGACATGCATTTTATACAATGGATACGTGATCGATTTTGAGTGCCTTGGTGTACCAGCAAGCATTCAAATTTAGCACTATTATTTTAATTAATAATAATAATATTTAGCACCGCGTCTTACTACCCGTACGGGTTATACGCTTGTATTATTTTAATTATTTTGCAAAGCTTAATTTTTGTGTTCTTTATTGCAGTATCATCACCAATCACATAACTTAAAATGATTATTCAATTATTTCATGAATCATTCCTATAAATTAAGATATTTGCAGGATGTCAATTTAATCATCAAGTTTCATTGTGTACCTCATTTTATGATCTCGATGGGAGGATTTATCTGGCACATTGTATTAGGATTGTTAAATTGTTTTGTTTAATTTTATTTTATTTATGGTTAATGTTTTAAAATTTTAAAATGGATAATTGTAAGCATGGTGTTGGAAATACTTCAAAACGCTGTTACAGCTGTTACATTTACCAAGCTTTGTAGGAGGCTGAAATTGAAACAATGAATCACTTAAAGCGGCATCAGTAATCACACAATTTAGGTTTAAGCTCACGAGATTGGGTTTGATGGTGTTGGGGAAATCAGGATTATTAATACACAATTATAAATTTATATTAATGCATATGGACTGAATTTCAAGAGCTCGTTTAGACTGATTTGATGATGAAGGAGCTGAGAAGAGGTAGTAAGGTTCAAGCCCCTACTGGGTGAACTGAGAAAATTATTTCCTTACTAGTTTCCCACTTTCCCTAAACAACAAATGTGATTACATTTCATCTAAATTCAACCATACCTATTTTTAAGTCATTGGAATAATTAAATGCATACATTCTGGATTTGCAAAGAGACGTGGAGCAAACCATATAAACAAGTACATGTTTAAAAGGACCGTCTTGGTCTCAAACAGGCGTGTCACCACGTGACACTAGGTCTCCCTATTGAACCAGTAGGACCCAGCTATCTCTCTGACGTCAACAATATGAGGGTCGATCGATTCTCAGAAAAGAGTTCGCCCTGAAGGGGCTAATCGTGTTTCTGTCAGGAGCTCCGTGGCACATGTCAACAAAGTAACACGTGATCGCGGCCCGTACGCTGTTCAGTGTCAAGGCCTGTCATGTCCGTCATGGCTTGTTGGAGCCTCGGTTGATACACCTTGGTCTTGGGTGACGTCATTTTATATCGTATAGGGGAGGTGCGGAGAAGGAGGGTGAGGGCTTTATGGGAAAAGATGCATGGGGGCTGAAATTGTGAATAGTTTGATATGTTGTTGTTTTATATTTTCATCACGTTTGACTGACAGATACCCGTTTCAGTGGCCTTGTGATACAAGGCGTCACACTCGTGTTATAATGTCCAACTTATGAAGGGATATAGGGGTTTGAATCCCGTTTGGGTATATTGGTTTCCAACTCTCCTTACACACAAATGTTGGCGGATTAAATTGATTCCTTCCTCATCTCCATCCCATTAAAGTAATTATCATATATGCGTACAGCTTAAACAGGTAGTAAGACGCGATAATGAAAAAAACATTTCTTGTTCATGCTTTCTGCATCAGAACATAACAGTAAGGCTGTGGACCCCTTGTCCCAAGGCTGTATATCCTAGTTGGGCCACGGTCTTTGACTAGGAGGATTATAGTCATAGCTTAGTTAGGCCACGTCCACTCGCCTTGAGGATTATAACAGTTAATAGACCTATGGGTAGATACTATAAATTGGGCCCCCTCAAGTTATTTCCCTTAAATTAAGTTATGCTTGTTTAGGTTAGGTAAAGTTAGGTTATGTTAGATTAGCTTGGTATTTTATTATGTGTTACTATCCATAAATTGATGTTTTTCTCTTAGCTTGAGAAAACATTTAAAATCATCCAGTATGTAGCGCAACAACTGCCGTGGTCGGGTTAGTACACCAGTGCGCCTTGCTTCCAATTCCTAATAATGAACTCATGGACCAACTATAATGTGGGAATAACGCTAGCCTTTTAAACGCAGGTGAATCCGTGGTACAACTCTAATGTGGGATTAGATATACCCTTATAAACGCAGGTAATAACGGGTATACGTGGTCCAACTGCATATCTACACTAATCGTATAGAAGATGAGGAAGGTACCTTGTAAGAATAAATGTACACATACATAAGTGTAGGGTTGTTTTAGGAAATATCAACTCAGTAGAGATCAGCTGAGATTCCAAGCTCTACCTGTACCAGTGTGAAAATGGCTATAAGCGTCAAAATCATCTTGTCTGTTTTATTGGTGACGGTGAGGTAGGGATTAGAGTATTAGCAGGAATGAACTGAATTTTTGTTTTTAGTTTTCACCATCTTTGTACCCGTGAGTGATATATCCATATTTAATGACGTTAGTGTGGTGGGGAGGATAAAGTAGAATTTTAGAGGGAGAGTACCCAAATTTGCGTAGAGGGAGAGTGGGAAACAATTAAGGAGCAATTTACATAAGTATTCCAGACCAAGATTCAAACCTCGATCTCCACGTTGCTCGCAATCCAGTCCAACACGAGATTGACACATTATAGAGTGTGTGACCATCGATGAAGGAGGTTTTTTCCAGTAAAAATGTTCTCATACAATTTTCTGGATTTATAAACGTGGGGCTTATCGTTGTAATCGAAAAGATTGGTTGTACCAATTTCAACTTTTCTAAATCAAATAATATTTAGTCTAGATTAATTCCTACTTTATTATTAATTCTAGGATAAGGATTTTAACCTGAGCATTCACAAGATATTAACTATCCGTTGTTTTATATAATATTTGATTCTTTTTCATTATAAATTTCAATGTTGTACATTTATTCTTTTATTTATAAATTTAATTACATTAATCTTAATTTAATGTAGAGGTAATTCTAGCATTTTTGAAGAATATATTACTCAAATTTATAGTTTATTTATAGGTATATAGATCTAATGTAGAACCTCTTGTTTCATATAGTACAAATTAAGAACTGCTACATTTCCAAGCTCATAATCTTCAGTCATCTCTGATGTTCTACCACGTGACGTGTAATAATGAACCTGTCAGTGGCTGTGCTAAACCTCTGGCTTACATTTATTCTAGTTGTTATAGAAGCGTAATAGGTACATATATCAATTTTGTTTTGTATTTGTGTTACGTAACCACTTTTGTTACAGAACCATTAGAATATTCTTCCGATACTTACCGAGAACTTGGTCCATGACGACATTCTACGAAACAAATTAAGTTTATTATTTCTCATTGAGTTTCTCTTTCAAAGTTGATCAACAAATTTTGATCGAGATGTTCGATTTAACATTACCCAATAATAACCAGTACCAAGAATTGAATACAAAATATTCCACCTAGTCATTTTGGCCAGTCATCGAACGAATAGTGATAAAAGAAATATAATTGAAGTCTTTCATTTGATTCTTTTTATGGGATGACAGCAGAGTAATTTACTTTTCATTATAGGCTTCTAAATTTATATTAATGATTATAAACGACATCAGTCGTCTTATGTATCTTAGTTAAAACACTCACTTCACACATATACCCTCGGTCGTTTAGGCAAATATGGTTTTGTCACATATAATTTGTTTCCTCCCGGATTATTCATTTGTTTTACTAATCTAAAAAGATTGTGAGACTAATTTATATTTATTTAAACAAAAACAATATTTGTTCACATTTACCTATCAGCACCCGTTTATTTTAGTTTTGTCCACATTGTCTTACTACCCGTCCGGGGTATTCGAATATATATATTAATTGGGTAGGGATGATAAATATAAATCTTAGATAAATTAATCGAAACAAGAGTAAAAGGAGAGTGAAAAATATAAGAAGAATAATACAACGGCCAGGATTTGGACTCACAGCTGTATTTCATTGAAACACTATATAAGATGGTGACTAATACCTTTAACTCCGTGAGTACTGGTTCAAGTTATTCATTAGTTACAAAAAGTATTATATCATTTAATTCACAGTTTTAGCTTATTTCATTTACCTCTCTGGACAGTAAACTAAATATCATGGTTGAATATCTGTGTTTTTTTTTGTCTGGTTACAGAAAGGCCAGGATTGAAAACCATCCGGGTGTGCTGAAGGTAGTTAATTTTCATTTATTTCCACTCTACCTCTACTCAAATTCTGGTACAAATTCTATAAACTCTACCTCTCTTATAGTTATCCATAAATGTATTAAATGTTTCAATATTGGATGGGTAGGTAAGATGAGTAAGTTTAAACGCACAAGAATAGCCCATCATCGGATGTTCTATATAACTCCTTTAATTTGAAATATACTGTATATTCCGTTTATCATGAAATGTAGCAAACTCACCTTGTAGCTCTCACTAATATTACTATATTTCAAGGTAAACGGAAATTACATAACGTATATAAATCACACAAATGGAAACAATGTATTTTACTTGCAATAAAATTTAATTTAAATGAGAAAATTTATCACACGCCACTTGTGTAGAGTTCTAGACACCCAAATGGACGACCACAAGATGTAATAAAACAATGTTCTCCTTGACTATATAATATGAACAATTTTTATGTACTGTACTTTGTTTTGATATGATGTGACCTGTCGATCTTGAAATTCTAGATACCCATGTCCATGACTGTACCTATGAGACACGCAAACAAAGGAATGAAGAGTGGCTGGACATATCTGAACACGCCCTCGTTACGACCTCTCTAAACAAAGCAAAGAAACAAACAAACGAACGAAAAAAGGCGTCCCTTTGGACAATAAGACGCGATAAATAGCGTCATCGACATTGTCCCGAAAGGGTCTTGAAGAGGGTGAAAAGATGGTCGTTTCTCGTTAACGGCTACTTCACAAGCCATCATTCACTGCATTCTCCTTTGTATTTATTGATTGTGAGAACAAGAGAGTGCTTAAGTTTATGTGGAGCTCGCCATTTCAGAAATTGGAGAATGAAACGGAAGAGAAGTTCCTAATTCTGGCTCTATGCTTTGCTTCATTGAGTTTATTTCTCTTACCTGTGTTTCTAGAACAGTTTAAAACTCACGAAGAGTTTTTTTTACAAAGTACTAATATCTAGGGCAGTGTTTCTAAAAGTTTTGGTAATGGAAGACGACAAAATAGAATATATGCGTGCTGGGGGACAACTGTAGTCTTGGGTGTAGGGGTTTAGGGGGGTAGGGAGTAAAAGTTATGAAGGAAATGCATTTTTAGGCAATTCCACTTTACTATTATAAAGACAGAAATAACTGACCTGATTAAATGTTTTCAAAATATCATAAATACATTTAATTAGTAATTGATTTGTTTTTAATTATATTTTAGCATTTTGAACCTATTAATGGCTCAGATTTGTTTACTAAAATATTGTAAATTCTTCCTTATCTATTTGATTTTTGTCTGAATAGAAAATATATATAGCATTGTATGGATATTTCATATTTTGATTAATTCTTTTCATATATTTAATCATCATTCTTCACATCATTTTTGTTATTTAACTTCGTGAAATCCTGCTGACCACTTGATATGCCACCTTGGGTCATACTGGGTGAAACACTTATCTAGTGTGGGGGGTTAGCTCCTTTGCGGTTGTAGGTAGGCAACAGAATATCTATTCGGTGATGCGGGTCACCGCGTTGCATATTTCACGCAAGACATGACTCCTGATAACGTGCCGTTAGCCGACCCGCAATGCTTGTTAATACCGGTTGCCTACCTACATCCTTGTCCTGCGTTCATGCGTACATAATAATTTCAGTGACGTACCTAGAAATATTAGGATGTGAGGGATGCGGGTGGAACAGACAATATTTCAATGCTAATATTTATATACGTTAACCCAATTTAGATTTAAAAGGGCACTTTAAAATTGTATGTAAGATTTAAAATGTAGTCTATACTTTATATCCGTTCTTTTTCCTCTATTATTAAACTTATCAAAATGTATTTAGCTTGTATTAAGAATGTATTAAATAACCAAACTATTATGCATGTTAATTATGGCTAGAACTGCATTTAATATCATATTCTTTAAGTTGAAAAATGGCATCTGGAGACGGGAATCTAACCCGGGATCTTTGGCTTAGTACGTTAATGCTCTAACCATTGAACTATCCAGCATTAGTTAGTCCCAGTCCTAAGGTTATTCTTCAATCATAGTCCAAGGCTGAGCCTGTGATGGACGTGCGTAAATCGTCAGCTACATATGAGTGATAAATTATAATCCCAACCGCTTCAGTGGCTGCATGGTCTAACGTGCAACTCTCGCAGTAGACTAGACTGCTGATGACGGGGAGATAAAGGTTCAAATATGGGTCGGGTGTACTCAAGGTCTTTTTAACAAAAATGTTTTAGCCTCTCCCTCTACTCAAATTTGGATATATTTTCTCTATTAAAAAATACAAGCTGATTTTAATTAAATATTTTCACCGTAAACAAATTAAATTGTTGTTTTAGGATACACGTAAGAAAACTAATTTTCTAATGGTAAATATTTCCTCTTTTTTTCCCATAAACACAATTAATATAGTGTATTATTGGTGACCTGGTGGTCTAGGGGTAAGGTGTCAGACTTCTATGCTGGCGGCCGGGATTCAAACCTCGGTCCCGGCACAGATTTACCTGATTACCAAACCCTTCTTTCACCTCTGACAAGACATCTTGTGAATATGGGGAATGCCAGGCCTCCACCTTGGTTCGGATTCCACGTTAAACTGTAGGTCCTCTATTTCATCTCGCAATAACCCTACCATTACACATTAGCGTAAGTGCTTACAACCCGAACGGGTAGTAAGACGTGGTGCTAATAATAATAATAATATTGTGTATTAAAATGTGTCCCTTACTAGCCCATTAATTTGGATAAATTGTGCCAAACAAATGTATATAATATCTACTGTACATGCCATATTTGATCAAGATATGACTGTTATATCTAAATTATTGTTTACAATGTGTAGCCAGGCTAGGTATTCGTTTAGATAGCCCTTACATTTGTCAAAATTATGAAATTCTTCACTGATAAAAATCGAGGTAATGACTATAACATTACAGATCTGTAATTTTTGTGTTGCCTTGAATCCAATATTAATGCCAGTAGTTTCTGTTTACAAACGGGAGTTTTTTTGGGATTTCATATCAATAATTATTGTACTATTAAATGCCAAGGAATGGATTTGCAACATGATCTGAACAATGGGGTTACGTGAATCTTATTGATGACGTCTTGTGCATCCCGGTTTGGAATGAGATATTTACAGTCTTCTCAGTCAACTATTTATCTTTTAACTTCAGGATGAAAAGTTCAACACAGTCTACGCAGGGGTGTCTTAGTGCAATGTACATTATTATAGAGTTGTTTGTTCATTAGGCCTATAAGCAATACAAAAATTCCAAACTATCTTAATCGGTACAATTAAAATTCTGTAAAACATCTTAACAATCTTATATTTAATCAAGCTGAACTAGTCTATTGGGATAAGCCTATCGTTATCATAGCAGTACAAGCATTTAACACTTCCAATACACCATGGATTGCGTACCAGGCCATTTGGAGGAAACTACAGTACTTTCATGGCTTTATTTCAACACACATGGGCTTGCAACATCAAGCAATGGTATATTTCCATTACTACTGTTAAAAGTCATGACGTCACTACTGTGACACGTTAACATAGTTCCATTCTCATAATGGAAACACATCCGTACGTGAAAACTACTACGCGTCATGGAATAATCCCAGCCAGTAATCAAAATCACGGTTTCCCAGTCAGGGCTGGAAAGACATAAGTAATTCCGTCTGTAAAACCAGTACATTTCTTAAATTTCTTTCAGTGAAGCATACATAAAATCAGTTATTAATTCACATACTATAATTGAGAAAAAGGGCATGAGTTTAAATCCCATTAACGGCTACCTTAAATTTATTTTATATGCAAAACCATCCATATACATCGATGGTCACATTGTCCATGGCGTAAGCCTCGTACACTGACTGAGAAATTAAGATTCGAATCTCTGCTGCGTATACTTGGGCTGGAATTCTAGATGTGATTTTTCATTGCGGTTTTACAATAGCCATTCTATGCTACTGTGTAGGTGTTTCCTATGGTCTAAGATATTATCCTACTTAATATCTCTTATAAGTCTTTGACAGCCTTTGTTATGAACTTAGTAACTATAAAATGATGTTATTTAATATAATTGTTTACATTCTCAAACCATTAAAAAAAACATTAATTTTTATTTATATAATTACAGTACATACTTATTTTTTAGTTCAAAATCAAACTATCATAATATAGCTATACCCAATTCACGTTAGTCGGTGAATGCATGGACATTATTACGAGAGAGATACCGATGTCATAAAAATGTAGTTAAGAGGTCTACAAAATGGTTCATGAGCTATAGATTTATATAAAACTCAAAAAACGTCTAAATTGTACATTGACTTTACTAAAAATCCATCTACCTTGTAGGCACATGATCTAACGCGCTACTCTTTCAGTGGACTAGACTGCCAATGATGGGGATATTGACATTCAAATCTCTGTCGGATTTACTGAGGGTAATACTTATAAGATGGTGTTACACTCTCCCTACATGCGAATGCGGGTATATGTTATTTAAATATAGCCTTCCTAATCCTTAAAAACAATTAGTTTAATTAGTTCATAGTCGTATAAGCCAAACGGGTAGTTAGATGAGGTGCAAAAATAGAAAATACTAAAAACCCTATAAGTTACATAATAAAAAAGCTGATTTTAGCAATCTTTCACCCAGATATGACAGTTATTATTACCTAATACACTATACCCATCTAAGATTCTTTTGTAATTTTTACGTTTCAAAATATTTTTAAATCTGCTTATGGGTAAATTGCGGAGTTCTGAAAGCTCATCGTTGAATTTTTAGTTTGACGACAGTGACGATAATTTGTTTCCAATAAATATGATTGTAATTAAAATCTTAATCTTAATGTGACGGTATATTAAATTCACAATGCAATTGGATTAACATTGTATTTTGAACATAATCGTGAAACTTCTCCTTCTAAATAACCAGGATGATCGAAAGTATATTCCAACTGCTATGTATTATATGTTTAGTGTGCTACACCTAAATTACACAGCGTATGATTTTTGAGAGACTGGTATTAAAAAAAAAGCATAGCTTTGTTTTATTGTTTGCTATTTAAATATGCATACGACAAGAAGTTTGGGTTCCTAAAGGTCCTAAAATATCTTACATTCTTCGAACAAGGACTAGTGCCCTCAGGGGAGGTGTAAAACGAGGGATGGGTGGAAGTTAGGGGAAGAAAAATAAAGGTAAAAAGGGCGCATTGATCGTTATGGTGAATGTTTTTTTTTTTTTTTCAGAAGAGAGTTAAGCGACATCCTCATAAAGTGATGCCTTTGGGAGTTTTATATTATGTTGATGAGCCGAGCTTGGTCAATATAATGATCCACGATACTAAGAGACGAAGGTTTTAAGGCTCTGCTTTGCATGACACACAAGGAGAGAAAAATATATATGAAAAGAAGAAAACTTGTTTGCAAATTCAAAATTCTTTTTTAATGTATGAAAGTCACGCACATTAAAATAATTATATTTAAAAAATAGTTCTACTTTATTTATTTAACTGTACTAGATTATTTTAGATAATATATTGTATCCAAAAAAATTAATATCAACTTATCTACTAATATGGATACACACATATAGAAAATATACATTGACTTTAAATGGAATAAAACAATGGTATTTCTAATCTTTACTATTAAACCAACAAATGGTTATTTAATATTTTCATTCAAAATCAATATATTTGACTATAGGGAAATCCTTGTAGGTGTAGACACATTAATTATAAAACTTTGCCTTTATATAGTAGTTTCCCAATCACTTACGTTCTAATGACTTAAGCCTCAACACTCGTGTTGGTATTATAGAATGGGTTGTAATAATTCAAACCAATAGTTAAATATCACCAAAGTTAGCCTTAACAAATTCACATCATGCTAAATTTTAAAGCCCTAACAGAATCCGTCTGTCTCAGGTTTGAATTTCATTTGGAAGCTTTCAATATTCTATTGTTTATTATGAGACAGATATGACACATCACTCTAATTAAATTTTAAATGTCAACATTTGTTTACACACTTCAGTGGCCACACGATCTAAGGTGTCACTCTCGTGTTAAACTGGACTGCTGATGACGAGGAGATTGGAGATAGAATCCCGGTTGGGTCTAGTGATAGTGGTTTATCCTAAATGGTTTCTCACTCTCCTCCCACGAAAATGCGAGTAAATTACCTTTGAAATGATTCCTTCCTCTAACTACCCCATTATAGTAAATATATATGCGTATAAGCTCAACAGGTAGTAGGACGCAGAGATAAAAAAATATATTTTTGTTGTTGTAATATTTACAAACATTTTTATAATAACAAAGGTTACAATTGTACTCGATTTGTAAACTAAATGAACCGTGAAAACTAAATGCACATAACTAGTGTGAAGATTTTTTTATATTAGCTTAATCTTTATTAAAAGTTTACTGGCTGTAACAACTAATCTAGTCTAGAATAGTAATACTAAGCAGGTGCGGTTAACTAAATGCATTCTAAGCATTAACCTGGATAGAGAATTAGAAACCACACCCTAGGAAATATCAGTTACACAACCCTTTAAAAGATCCACTTTGGTGGCCGCATGGTCTAAGGCACTATGTTCGCAGTAGATTAGACTGCCAATGACGGGGAAATTGGGGTTTGACTCTCATTCGGGTGTAATGAGGGTGGTTTTTCCAAGATCGCTTACCACTCTATATCTCTTTCTCTCCATGCAAATGTGCGTACATCTCCTCTAGATATAACCTTTCTAACTCCTAAAACCATTAGTTTAGCTAGTACATAATCGTAAAACCTGAGTAAGTAGTGGCGTTAAATAAACACTCGGTAAGGATTCTAGCACCCAAATCATGGATAATAAACTCCTCTAGTATAGGGAAAGCATACACCCAATATTGTGCTTCCTGAGATTAATTTTGAGCTTGTTAATCATCCGAAGACTGACCTACTTTAACACTAAGATACACGATTGGTTCAGAAACAATAAAAATATGTCTTTCTTCCTTATACTTTAAACGAGGTGAGTAGCCTTAAACTGAGCTTTAAGCGTTAAGGGAATGTGCTTTGCTTGATAATGTTGTGTCATTCACAAGAATAGCTTCTGGCTAAAAACGATCAACGAACGCCAACATAAGAGAAATATGTGTATGGGAGAAATGTGGTGTGGGGGAGAAGGAGAGGGGGGTAGATTATTTGGGGAGAGGGGACGAGACCTGTCGAGTTCTGGGCCACCACGATTTCAGAATATGGTGGTCCTTTGCGTTCTTTCCGATCTTTGGGAAATACTTCTTTGGGGCATTCACGAAGCACGATGTAATAAAAAAAATCAGGCTCTCAACTCAAGTCATTTTATTAGCACCTCGGACTTACACTTTTCTCCAGTTCATTCATATATTTCATATCTAAAAATAAATAAATCATATACCCTCAACACCCTGAGTCTCCAACGCCGGTAATTAGGTATAAGGCGTCATCCTCGTGATATAATGGGTATGAAGTTATAAGAATGCTGTGGTTCAAATCTCAGCTGGGTTAAACAAATTTGGTTTTCCCACATATGATCCGGGTGCATTTCCTATTAAATACCCTCTTTTTAATCCATTGATATAAGGTGTTTATCAACATTTTTGCTGAATAAACTATAACTATTGATTTAATTAGGGATTTATAACTGGCATTTTATGAACGAATTGACCATTTATTATTAGCATTGGCACCGCGTCTTTACTAATCGTTCGGGTTATACGCTTTTTGACCATTTAAGCAAACAATTTTGACAAAAA
The DNA here is from genome assembly GCA_901482245.1 of Timema douglasi. Taxonomy (NCBI): domain Eukaryota; kingdom Metazoa; phylum Arthropoda; class Insecta; order Phasmatodea; family Timematidae; genus Timema; species Timema douglasi. Next base: position 35,615 of record CABEEJ010001638.1, read on the forward strand.
ACTTTGTCTTTGCCAGACACAGCACCCAGTTCTCAAACCACAATCAATCACTGTGAAAGCCTCAACTTTAACAATGAGCTATATTTAAACCACGCTGATGATCTAATATAGAAACCTTATCACACTAGGAAAACACTATGAATTGAGCCAGTAAGATACATTTTGATTCAACCCTGATTCGAACCATCTGAAACTAAAATAAATACCTAGAAATTAATATTTTTGGGATTGATTTTGTTTTGTAAAAGTAGCAAACTCGAATAAGAACATAAGGTATCGGTATGTCAGGAATATATATCGATCTTCTTTAAAAAGAATAAATTTAATCTTGTTCGAAAACCAAGGGTTTCGTGAGTGAATGCAGGTCTAGAGGATCCCTGGTTAACCCCAGGAGATGACTAAATTAATCAAATATTTGTGTTCGTCCTTGCACTCAGATAGCTAAAATCCTGGCGCTAGGGTTGGATGTTTCTTGTTCAAATGTTTCCATCATTCATTCACCTTGAATATATGATGAATCTAAAAATTATTTGTAAATGGGGATAAGAATAGACCAATAAACTAATTAGTTAAATTAGGTTTGGTTGGATTTCCGTAAAGCTAACTAATCATCATTGAGTCTAGGGGGGTCATTATGACCGTTTTTGGAGCTGCGTGGGTTAAGACGCCGGCACATCAGTACCTGTATTGGAGGGCTACCATTCGAACCCAGGGTACCAGGGATCATCAACCGTGTAGGATCAGTTAGAGCAGCGACTCTCAGCCAGGAGGCCCCGAAGGGTTTTTTAGGGTTCTTGAAAAGATAATTTAAAATGTTATTTGATTTTTATTGAAGTCAATTATCTTAAATTCTACGTTTTAGAAAAAAGAATGCTATGATCGTAAGCATGTAAATAAAGTAAACTCTCGTTTTTCCGCTGTAAAAAGGGAAGGGGAGGAAGGCACGTATAGTCGAAATCACAGCTATTGCAAATAATTCCCATCTGTTTACCATCGCCATTCAAAATTTTCTGCCCTTTGGTTCTACTTATTTATGAAAAAAGGGATTTTCCACAATGATAAATATTCAAACAAAGCAGCGAAATTGAATCCGAATCGACTCCCACATGCTAATAGCATTAGGTAATACAATTGGAACAATAATAGACAAATTATTGGAACGTGTTCAACAGCACAGGTCTCATTAAATACATTAAGGTAAGTTAATTTCGATTGTTTGCTTATAATTATCATTAGATAAAGCAACTATTTCATAATAAATCTTAATGATTAATATGTTGGTAAAAACTAGGAATCCACCTAGAGGTCAGTCAGGTCATTGGTTATTCTTTGAAATACATCGTTCTGCCACAAACCTCTAAATATTATGTAAAATTTTCTCATATCTTTTAATATTTCTCATCAATATCACATTTTGTAATAGACATAGTATTACAAATAAAAACCACAAAAACCCAAACCTAACGTCGATTACGAACCCACACAATCAAATATCCACCCCCTACCCTCCTCTCCCCCATTTACGACCACAACACATCTTGAATATCGGAGGCCCACATCTGAAAGCTACGGGGTGGTGACATTTGGACATTTTAAAGTGTATAAATAATCAATTTATTGAAGCTAATATTTTCATTCAACAACAGTCAAAACTGACACTATATATCTTAAGTGAGCTCCGAAGATCATGCTAAGGTAATATGGATACGTTAAAGTAAATTTATAAAAAAGCTTATCTTAAATTTCTTTAGCAGCTCCATTTTTCATTATATTTCACCGGTTTTTCACAGTATTTCATCACGTTTTATTTGGCCATTTAAATGTGTATTCTATCGGCATTGTTTTGGATTAATAAAGAAGTGGCTTGTTTCGAAGTAAATGTTAGATTAAACAAAATTGTATCACCAAAATCGAGACACAAGGACTATAATTCCTTCCCGTTTAAGACAGCTTCAAAAAGAGAACTCTGATACGGGTGGCTGACTGTATCTTCATGTGAATGCTTCAGAGAGATAGATCATTAAGCTTATTGACGGAGGCAGACAAACGGACAGACGCAAGGTTTGGATGGATGAATTGATGGACGCACATAAGAGAGAAAAAAGAAAGGAGACAGAGTGTGAGAGAGATAAAGAAGGACTGAAGGAGAGAAGGGGGTTCCCAAACGTCCCGACTTTTTTTTTTTTTTTTNTTTTTTTTACTCTAAAAGAAGAAGGTTCCCAAATCAACTCGTGCAAGTATAATGACCCGCAAAAAGCTCGTCTGCGCGGCGGATGAAGCATTAAGTAAAAGAGAGTAGAGCAAACCCGGCAAGTCTTTTCTCTGTGAGCTGGATGGTGATGTTTGACTGGCACAAGCGCCGCTCAGTCTGTTAGGAAGGGGGGTATTAGGGGGGATTTTAGTAGCCATTTACTAAAGAGTTGCAAGTCATCGCTGGTATAATATGCCCCCTTCTCACTCCTCATCGCCCCAACAACACCGAGCCACTCTTTTGACTACTGCAGGGATGGACCAAGGGTAGGTATAAAACAGCATCCGAGTTCGTCGACAGTCCACCATCCCTCCTCTCCTTCCCCGGCTTTTCTGCCACAAGCCCCACTGTTCCGCTGAAAGCACTCCGTCATGTGGTAGTGAGAAGGTCCAAAACAAAAACTTAAATTACTTGGTTCTAAGCCAGGTTTCACCTTGTTTTACCATTTGGTATTCTATATCGGCGTGTAATCACATTATTTTCATGTGCACAAAGTTTGACCTTCCCAGGGAAGAGGAGGTCAGGGATCAAATCCCAGCTGGGCGAACAAGGGTCTATCTTTCATAAATATAATGAGGGTATAAGACTACTAAATTATATATTATTCATTCTTATAATATAAGTTTTATTTTACGCAAATATCTCTTACGGGACGTAGGTTGCAGGGAAACAAAACAATATTGTAATTATTATTATTGTTATCAGCACCGCGTCTTACTACCCATTCGGATTATACGCTCTTACGCTAAGGTGTAATGGTAGGGTGATTGTGAGATGGAATGGAGGACCTACAGTTTAACGTGGAATCCGAGCCACGGTGGAGGCCTGGCATTCCCCACATTCACAAGATGTCTTGTCAGAGGTAGAAGGAAGGGTTTGGTAATCAGATAAATCTGTGCCGGGACCGAGGATTGAACCCTGGTCTCAATATTGGAATTAATTTGTCCTATTAGCTAGTCGCGCCATTTCTTGACGATAGGACGGGATATATAATTTAGTGACGCGTTTGTACAAATATTATATTGATAAATAAATTGACAAAAAAATATTGATTCATCGTAATAATGAAGATAAAAATGAAAATATAATCCAGCAACACCTCTTGCCTGGAAGAAAGATAGTAAGCCACTATCTTTGTAGACGGTCGGGTATGATTCCCATCCTTAAAAGGCAAGGTCAGGCACACTAACTAAATCTACATCTTCCAGATTAGGAGGAGAGTATTCTTATAAAGAATCTATCTGGCTTTCTGGTCAAGATTCAGGCACACCAACCAACTCGATTTTCAAGACCAGATGAAAGTAGACTAATAAAGAATCCAACCTGCTTTCAGGTCAAGAGCCAGGCATACTTGCCAAATAAAAATATCCATGTTCTTGTAGTTTTTATCATTAGTATATGTGTCCAAAGTTTTCTGAAAAAAACACACACTATTTTAATGTACGCTACGTTTGCCCTGAAAGTTATGTCATTTTTATGAATTACACTACCTTGTAAACTGTACCATAGTGGAAGAGTTCACTATTATCTTCCACGGTAAACAGTGTGTAGAATACATAAGGATAACATTAATTTGTAATTGGTTTGGTACAGTAGAATCAGAAATAGATTCTACTATTTGCATTAGTTTTTTTGTTCTTATATTCCACTAGTCTCTTACAAGCCTAACATTTACATAAATTATGCGTGGTGGAGGAAGGGTGGATTTAAAGTAAATGTTCCTTGATTTGCGCAAAGAGAGAGAGTGATAAGATAAATAATTCATCAAAAAACTAAGTATACTTAGCTGATATTCAGACCTCACTCTTCTCGTCACTATTAAACCAAAAAAGACCATTCTAGTGCTCTGGCCCATGATCTCATTAATTTGGGTATGGTGGATTTGATAAAAAAATGTCTACCCAAATTAGCTTATGTGCATATAATAGGAATGTTTAAAATATAAAAAAGCAAAAATAAGCCCCATAATAGTTTTTATTCTCTTCATTATTAAAATGAATACCTTTTTTTCATTTTAAATAATGGTCAACAAACATGTTGTCTTTGAAAATATTGTTTGTATTGGTTATTATTTCTCTAGCAGAGTATCTTCTAACAGACATGTTATGGTACTGTTTGACATAATTTTTGCGAAAAAAATAACTGTAAAAAGTCTGGTACAACACGAGACTAGCGCATTAGACCATGTGGCCACCGGCAGCGGGGCTACATTTTATTAGAACACGAACCCAAAAAACTGTGTTTTACAATTCTGTTCGTTTGTCTATCTGTGGATTTCATTCAAACTTGATACTTAGATGCTATAGGAATATACCACAAAACTTGTTTTAATTTTAACCGAGTAATTCAAATAATGTTAGTTTACTGATAAGTAATATTTTTGAAATCTACATTCTTTGAGAATTTATCCATAATTTAAAGAAAATCATATCTAGGATTTGTTTGACATGATAAATAGCACTTTATGATTGGTTTTGGGGCAAAAATTAATTGAAGGATAGCTTATTGACGATATTTTTTCAAACACCTGAAATATTTTACAATTAGGCTCTAACAATTTGGTTTCAAATGTGTATCTTTGTAGTGTTTGACATAACAAATAAAATTGTATACTCATTGGGTGAGAACTCATTTTATATGATTATTTTTTCAAAATGTTGAAATATTTTACAAATTGTCCTAACAATTTGATTACAAATAGATATCTTAGTAATATTTGACATTAAAATAAACACCGTATTTTATTTTGAGGGTTAAAACTAATTTATTGGTAGTTTATTGATGACTTGTTCTTCAAAAACTGGAAATACTTAAAAATTGGCCATAAATGTTTGGTTCCAAATTTATATCTAAGGAGTGTTTTAAATGACAAATTTTTTTTTGTGAAACTTCGAATAAGCGTCTTTTACTCAAGAATAATTCTTGAAAATTTAAATTATTTTTAAAATGTCTGTAACGATTTTGCTTAAAATTTATGTATCTTGAGTGTTTGATAGGAACATGACAAATAAAGCTGTATACTTGTGTTTTTGGGTGGGGGGGAGGGGGAGAGTTTGTTTATGTTTAAGTTGTGGCAGAAGGGATCACGTGTAATTGTAAAGTTTTATAGCATTAATTTTTTTTAGCAAAAATCGATAAAATATTTCTCCAGAGGAAACATAGATTTTTGTTTTATGCACGTGCTAATATTAACAGATCTAGAATATCTATCTGTCAAGGCTATCCTGTAATTTTGTTAAAACCTTTTCTTATTATTCTACTGTTTAAATATTTGATTTATTTATGCCAAAAATTTATATTCTATAAAAACTGTAAAAATAGTTGCTCTCCCTTCGCCGCTCCTTAATATACTGATGATTATTTTAAATTGAAAATTTCAAATAATGGTTTTGCTGATTTGGCTCAAAATTGGTATCGGGAGACTATTTTACACATCAATAATAATGTACCTTTATTTATATAGAATAAACTAATTTAAGGGTAGTTTACTTACAACAAATTATAGAAAATTTGAATGTTTTAGAAATTGACTTTAAAGAATGAATTCAAAATGGGAATTTGTGAATAGTTTTCATGATATATAAAATACGTTATATTTTTACAAATAGCAAATAATTTTAGGGTAATATAGAAATTAATTATTTTTGAAAACGTGAATTATGTTAAATACATATTTAACAACTTAGTTTTAAATCGGTATATATAAAAATGTGATTATTGTGGTTAACAAGTTGATTGTGTTTGTTTTTATGAATACAATTTTTTTAAAGTAGTTTACTAAAAACCTATTTTTGAACATTTTCCTCAAAGCTATAATACGCAATATGATAAACCTATGCGATTCTGTCCAACCATTTGTTTTTCTCTAAACTTCTCACTACAAAATCGTGCCGTACGCATATAGTTTTATTTTGCTCTAGTGTGCTAGGTATGAATAAGATACAATTTATAGTAAATGTTTTATTATTTCTGTAGATGTAAAGTGAGAAAAAACTTTCAGTGAAAAATATCACCCTTAATACACGTGGCTGATATTCAAATCTTGACCTCTCTCTCACTGGTATGCCAGAGTTTAGATTTTATACAACATGTTCGCTGTCACAAGTATTTGTTTTTTCAATCATTAATAAATGGGGGTAGTAATATTTTACAAGCAAACAACAATAACAGTTTAATTTATTTTGCGTTTTATTTTTATATGTAGGAAAATTACTGAATATTTTCCATAGTTAAAATGTTTCAACACATAGATTGAGCTGAATTATTTTCCAAATAACCCTGTCTTTGTGTTATACTTTAGCTTAGACTAGAAAGCAAGCTCTATTTAACAAGAATACAGGGTGGCACGGATAATGGTATTGTAGTGGGGAAAGGGAAAACTAGGCAAGTATTTCCTTATATACTTTTTGCTATTTGGCATACCCCACAATAAATATAGAATAAAACCTTTCCACCCCTTCTACAACTTTTCTATGCTGTCAGTAAGTATAACAAACTAAACTGTTCTAAGATGATATTCAGGAAACCTATATAGACCCCATTTGTGGCCTATTGGTCAGAGTTCCTGGCTACAGAACCATAGGTTTTGGGTTCATTCCCCGGTGCTTTTAGATTTTTATGTAAATCACTAAGTAAACTCAGCCTTTTTAGGAACAATGATTTATAAATTAAAATAAATGTATAAATCGCAGCTCTGCTCAAGAAAACTGATAGTAATTGCGAAGGCTTTGATGTGCTGATATGACGAATTCTAAAAGTAGAAGTTTGAACCATCTGCGGTAGCTGCTCGTTCGGTATAGCTTGACTGTGGGCTGACACCATGGCATTTAATAAAATAGTTTTTTTAGATTTAGTAATTGGACTCAGTGACTACTGACCATTATTTACAGCCTCGTTGCCAGAAGAGAAGAATGTATAGTTAGTTTCTTTGTATATTATTAATTGATCATCAATCCAATTACTAAATCTTAAAAAAACTATTTTATTAAATTTTTCAGTTTAATATGATTAGTAAATTAGTCTAAACATTTTTATTAAAGTGGTATTTTATTTATATAAATAAAATACCACTTTAATAAAAATGTTTAGACTAATTCACTAAGCATATTAAACTGAAAAATTTTCTATATCAAATAATATTTTTTTGATAACACAAAAAAAAAATTCTTCAGTAGATACATATAGTTAAATTTCAAATATCTAGTAGCCTCTACAGTTCTTTATACTTGTCTTAGGCATCTAGGAATTATAATAAGACTTTTTATCTACATTCATAAAGCTTATAATCAAATGCCATTATGCTCATGACAAATATAAAATAACTGTTCAGAAGATTATGTGTACAAAATTAAACTAAACGGATCCACTAACGTTATATTTAAATCTTTTTGTCCAAAAATGTTTATGTAATAAAACAATTGTATAGTTATAGAAATACACTCAAGTCACCGTCTATCCCACATTATAGACTACTGTACATAGGCCTCTACTATAATTATATTATTTCATTTTTTAATAATATACATTTTTAAATTTGACAATAAATATTCGATCATTAGGAGATTATAATAAAAAATGTGTAGCATCTTCGAAGTTTACATTGTCAATGGGCATTAGACCGTTTTTCTAGTGATATGTAAATTGTTGTTTGAAACTTGGCCTGGCGTGATTAAAGTAGATTTTTGTATAAATAGTTTCCCACTCTCCCTCCACACCAATGCGAATACACTTCCTATAAAGTCGACCATCCTCACCCCATTAGTGTAAAAGTGTATGGAAGCGAGAAGGATGATAAAGATTCAGTACAGAGAAAATTTAATTAGAAAACTTCATCATCAAACTAGATAATTGGTTCTAAACAAATGACAAAATCTGTACTGTATCTAGTAGTGAGTAAACATTTGTTTGAAATTTCCAAGTGGTTTTATAAAGGGTAGTAAAGAAGACCGTAAATTAGTCGGTTTTGAAAGACGAGGCGAATCTAAGGACTTCAAAGTAAACGGGGAAAAAATGAATAGTGAAACTTGACGAACAAAGCTGAATGATAGAAAAGGGATCAATCTAAGTGAGGCGAGATTTTTTATATAGGTAAAAAAAAGAACAAAAAGGAGGTCGTCTTTAATTTTGTTGTGTAATTTTGTTTCTCAGAGGTGACAATGAAATTCTGAGACGATGAACGTATTTTCCAGTGAAATAAAGTATCTTTTCTTAGGACAAGGATGACATGCAGCTAGATTGTAAGTATGTGAAGTCCAGTCACTCGAAAGAAGAACGTTTGGAGTTTTGTCGGGGTGGAAAGAGGTGGTTGGGGAGGGCGAGACTAGAGATAGAAGAATACTTTGCTTTAGTATTGGACCATCAACCGTGAAGTTGTCTTTCATGAGATTAGAATTTGAAGATCGAAGAGAGAGGAAATAAAACTAATAATAATAAAAATAATAGAGGACTGTGATGAAGAAGCTTATAAGAGAATAAGAGACGATACTAAGGTACTAATGGAAATTCTTGATGACAAGGAGATTTTTTTTCACAGATTTCTTGTTTCTTTTTGTCTTATTTTATTTTTTTAAACTCATGTTAACAAAGATCTCAAGGATGGTCTTTTCGGTGTCTTCAGCCTACTGATAAAAACTTAATGCGGGAATGAATATTTTCTCTTTTTTGTTGTTGTGTTTGAGTTTTTTCGCCTTCTTTTATTGTTGTTGTCTATTCTGTCTGATTTTCATCTATTTCCAGCTGCCCCTTTCCAAAATATCTTGTCATGTTGATTAGACTAACTAGAATGTTCATAGTGATTTAAATTATGTAATAAAGTGATATTTGTTTTATTAATCTACACTCAAATTGAATTATACTGAATGATTTGTACAACTATCTTAGTGTACTTTCAATCGTGTATGCCTATATTATATTTAAACACCCGTAGGCACACTACAATAGTGATACTGCCCATTTCATTAATTGGGCAAATTTCTGCTCATCCCAAGAATATTCTTCTTCATTTGACCAATTCACAAACTGGAAATAAAAATTGCATTAACACTTGTCTATTTCATGAACTGGAACTTATTTTACTATCTACTAAAAGTGTAATGAAATTCGTTTTATGATATTATATTAGACTATCCGAGTATAATCTAACCTAACCTTTCATTTTAAAATGATTAAAAGCTAAATTACTTAAAGAACAATTCTAATCTTAGCTGTCTATTTTACGAACTGGGTCAAAATTCATCCAGTTTATGAATTGGCTAATGAGCAGAGATGATCAGATCATGAAATCACCAGTTCATGAACTGGGCACAACAAGAGCTGCACAATGGACTGTACTGTTTTCCCCCCAGTTCCTGAAATGGTCACGAGATGAGGCCAGTCCACGGAATGGGCAGAAATTTGACCGATTCATGAACTAGGAAAATTCACGAATGGGGTGTCACATATATATACATATATACAGATATATATATATATATATATATATATATATATATATATA
>CABEEJ010001638.1:55405-108431 GCA_901482245.1 Timema douglasi
TATATATTAAGGAAGGCTTTTACTAGGCTATGTACTCTGACTAATTATATTCGATTTCTTGAATTGTCGAGGAAATTGAAACCCTCTTTCCCCCCAGTATAGGAAATTGACATGGAGGGCTATAAAATTAATATATCTATCTTTTTTGAACAGGGGATTAACGATGTTTTGTGGAGGAACTTGATCACACCTAGATACATGTATTTTAATTTGAAAAATAATCAAAACCACATGTGCTATAAATTATTATTAAATAAAGCTACACCTTGAATTTATCTTATCTGAGACTATCCTATTATACTTCCGTCACAACAATGTGTCAACTCATATCTGCGTCGTCTTCTTACCATGTTTCCTAAACCTCACCAAAGTTGTATGGACCTAAGACAGTTTATCATGTAACTCCTCAAGTTAGAGGAAGACCCATCGGTGCCATAAGCCTTTGGTTTGTAACAGGGAGGACTGACTACCCCCTCGGGGGCATAGGCAAATTCTATAGAAGAAGGGTAACAATAGTGATGCCAAACTTGGAAGGACTTTGGAGGGAGACGCTCTCCCACCACCTACCCCCGTTTTAAATGTCTACTCTTGTTCCTCCATTCCCTTCCTTTCAAACAAAACATTGTGTTACCTGCCTGCCTAAGTTTGACAAGAGGTTGTTTACGCTTGCTAATTAATGTCCACTTTAATTAGTGGAAAGCATTACATAGTAATATGTATATCTTACGTTGACTTAACCTTTTGTTAAGCTCTTTTTTAAATTTTTAGAACCCTCCAAATAGTTATAATAGTCTTTAGGAGTTTTTATGGAGATACAATTATGATACAACTTAATTGTTGTTTAAATTAAATAACTGTTTTACGGGAAGATAGAGTTATCTATTTTTTAAGAATTAATAAATTAATTTAAGTTTATAGTTTAGTTATAAATCTCTGTAAATAACTGTGTATATTTTTGTAAATCAGGTAATGAACGATTTAATATATTGGTTATTAACAGTTTATTATCTAAAGGAGGGTTGTAATGTGTTAAGAAGACAATTCTAAACATTCTTAATAAGTAGGTCTACACATTGTATTATAAGTGAACATATAGTTGTTAGTAAATATTATATAGTTAAAGTGCCGAAAATATTTTAAAGCATTTAAAAGGGGCTATTAATTGAATGTTGATTAAAAGTATCTACTTTTGTATATTATAATTTTAATTCAAACCTATTGATAAACACCTATTGGTAACAGCTTAGTATTGAAATAACACTACAAAGAGGATGTGTTATAAGGTCATTTCGAATGTAAAATTATTTAACTCATTGAGTATAGGTACTTCCAAAGGTTAAATTGTTTTTCGGGCTACCTTGTTTAAATCTTTTGATAGAATAGACTATTTTTTAACCTATGTAAAGGCATTGTAATCACTTCATTTTAAAATTGTGTGTGAAGTCTGTGAACTATATTTGTAACTATTGTAATGTAAATAATGTAAAATTATTAGTAAATCTTTCGTAGTAAAATGAACTTTTAATGTTTTAAATTATAAGTAGGTTAGTATTTATTTTACAACAAAATTCTATTCAAACATATCAAACATGAAATTATTGCTTTGTGTGCAAATTTCAGAGAAAAAAGTATTCACTTGCATCTACACTTTGTTAGTTTACGACAAAAAAATGTTTCTTCATAATAGGATTCATTTATAAAAATGTTCATCTTTAGGACCTTTATTGTATTTATTTTTTACCTCACTCAGCTAAAGATAATGAATGACTCGCAGGTTTGTAGAGCAGACAACGCCTTCACTTGGATCACTACCCATAAATTGATAATTCTCCTTCAATACAAATATACTTATCCTGAATATTAAGTCAACACTCTTTAACGATAAGTCATCTTGGAAAGAGCAAATAAATCTCTCTTGCCAGCTACCATAAACGCCAGTGTGGGCTACCGGTAAATTGCGAGCAAACGTTTGATAAACCCTACTCAAATATCTTCCTGGAGATAATATGGAAAATCACATTACTAAAAATCCAATCACGGGGAAAACATTTGAGATAAGACGTCTAACTACCAGATCCAAGTCAAGTGTGGTAACTTTCATAATATTTAATTCCTTGTGAAGTAAAACATTGAGAAAATATCTACGGAAACACGAGAGGACCCTTATTTCTAGTAGAGAATATCCGCACAAACACAAATTCAGCGTGCCAATTAGTAAACTCCTATACAACCCTCGAGTTTATTTTGGTGCTGCCAAAATACTCGACCAATATTTAGTGAGTGGAAGAGGCAATTCCCAAAAGAGCCTCTCCCCCATCCCAACCATCCTTCCAAAACCAAAATAAACGGGGTAAAGACTGTGTGTGTGTGTGTGTGTGTTGACACATAGCAGATATGTTATGAAGAAGAGAGTTTTAAAAGTCGGCCTAATCAAGTGATTTGTTTATGAAGAAAGCCTTTAAGCTATTTGGGTCGTGTATTAAAGTCTCTTTCCTCAAGGAGACAGCGTTCAGGGGCTTCTGGTCATCCAAGGAAGATCTGGGAGCAAGAAGAAAAATTAAATTTAAATAATCTGGTAGCAATAAATAAAGTAAATGTTAGACTGTATAAAATGTTAATATCATAATATTCTCCTTAAAATATATCTATATTAATACAGTAGAGCCTTGAAGGCCAGTATTCTTGGGGCTCAAGATTCCCCTCGAAAAATGCTTATCCCTTAACTTAACCAAAAACAAGACTACAGCTCAAATTAAAGAATAGGTACAGTATCCATAGAAAAACAATTATCAAGTAGAGCTCACAACAAAAGCAAATATAGCTCCTTTTAACACACCCATGTTGCATCCTGACGAAACATACACTAAATTGTCGTTTTAGTTACACACATAAAACTCAATTGTAAGTTCTAGAGATAAAAGGGGGGGGGGGNAAATAACCTTCTCAACCCAGTGTTAAAGAGAAGAAGAAAGAGGTAAAATTCCGAAATTAGTCAAAGTAATAAAATGAATTTTACCACAGACACAATGTTAAATTGGATAACTAGCTTCAGTAAATATAGATTATATTTTCAACCAATACTGAACAGGTTAGTTAGATATAGTTTTATATGTAGTTTCTTGTAAAATTACAATGATAATAAAAATTAACTTCAATACCACTAATAAGAAAACTGAAAACTTTTTCTTTACGTTCCCATGTATATCTAGATAAATAATGGAATAATGTTAATTTTAAAACTCAAGATTATGAATAATTTTGTAGTTTAATGTGACCCTTAATGTCCGGCCGGAGGGAGCACGAGTAATTTTACAGTTTTTATAGCATTACATTTATTTGGCCAAAATAAATCAAGTATTTCTCCAGTAGCAACATATAGTTTAGTTTTCTGCACATGCTAATATCAACAGAACTTGAATATCTATCAAGGATGCCCTGGAATTTTGTCAACACTTTTATCTCTTTATTTAAAAAGTTTTGACAAAATTCCAGGGCATCCTTGATAGATATTCAAGTTCTGTTGATACTAGCTTGTGCAGAAAACTAAACTCTATGTTGCTATTGGAGAAATATTTGATTTATTTTTGCAAAATAAATAAATATATATTCTATAAAAAGTGTGGAGATACTTGCGCTCCCTTCTGCCACACCTTAACAAAAATAAGTGAGTTTTTAAATCTGTCCCTCTGTGTTTGTTTATGGTGTGTCTGTATGCCTGATTGTAACTGAGGCTTTATCCAAAGATATTTAAGTTTTTTTAACTTTATAAGTTTTATCTAAAATGTATATTTATATGTTACATGGTTATACCTCAAAGACAAATGTTTATTTGTATTTTAGCTTTAAAATTAAGGGTAGTTTACTTAACTGTTCAATAGAATATAAAAATGATATTTAAATCGATTTTAAAGATTTTATTTTTCATACTGATAATTGGGGAGTGTTTATAAATGATGAATATTATTTCATACTGTTATTTTATAAATCCAATAATTTGAGGCTAATCTACCTATAACCAATTTTTTTAAATTGTTTACAAATAATATTATAATATATGAGAAAATATATATAAGATTACTTAGAATAATGTATTTTTATAGATCACGTTACAGTCAAGAGATATTTTAAACATCTTAATCTATGGTTACGAATTAAGAGGATTATTTAGACTTTAGAGGAAGTTTACACCCATTAGCTTTGATAGAGTATTTTAGAACCCCTTACGCTTTCGATTTAAAAAAATTAAATAGTGTAGTCAATAAAGACACCGTTTAATTTAACAATTTTTTTTTAGTTGCCGGTGTGGGAGAAAGTCTTTGAAGCTCATCTAAACCCATTAGAGAATATGGTTTGCCCTCAGAATGGATCCTATATAATTGATTAAGAGAGGCATCCCACTTGTCTAGCAGTTTCGGGTTGCAAATGCAGTCGAGCCTTTCGCAGGATAGTAGGATGCTATATAAATATCACACAGTGTGCTGTTTCACACATGTCTCACCATTGTCATACACTTTGTCTCACAGGAATCTCGTGTGAGACAAGATCTCAAGCCCCCAAACTTTACCAGGTGAGAGAGGCTCGTGCACGCTACTGCGCAATCGTCAAGCTGTGCAGCCAATAATCATACTCACTGTATTCAGTGGTCATTTCCCATATTGGACCAACTATTAGGTTAAGTTTGACGAGTTCAAGGGATGAACCCACTATAATCTATGTCATCGTCTTCTTCTAGGCCGACGAACCTCGATTGACCACATCACGTAATCCCCTGAGGAAGCCATGTTTAAGATTGGAATATGACAGGTAAGTTTTCGGTGACTGCTCCAACTCAGGACTCACAATTTCCATCTTGAATTTGCTAAAAGAAATCATTTCGTAAATGTTAGGACAGTGTGCGGTCCACTTAATGTGTAGATCATTAGGTATCTCTTATTATATTGATATTATCATTCTTGACACCAGGGATAGTTCTTTAGATGGGTTCCAAAATCGTGTATTAGCATAAGTTTGTGTTTATAGAGTAAACTTTACTACTTCACATATCATTCCAACTTTGGATGGTATCACCAAGGTTTTAGAAACGTTTTTCCGTTTTTTAACACCTCGTCTTACTACCCGTTCAGCTAACTCTCTCTTGAAAGTTATTCATATACCTTTATTTGCAATGATGTGGAGTGGAGATTTTTCTGCAGAATAACTTTACAAAAGCTGTCTCAATGTAATGTGTTCTCATTTACTCGGTCACCATTTGACCATTCACAAGTATTTCCCTTTATACCTTGCTAATGGGTGTTCTGCTTAGAGCGTATAACAATACACCAATGTCTAAGAGACTTTGTTGGTTCGAGACCTGGTTTGGGTTTATGTTTCTTAGTCTTTATCTGGTGTAAAATAAGGTGAGATGCGCACCACATGAGAATTAAAATCAGCTCCAACCAGTTTTCAAACCCGAGTCCCTATGTGAGGAGGTTTCAAAGCCTGAAGATCAAAACCTTAGGATATCGATCATGGCCAGGATTATAGGTCATAGAACACGAACTACCACATAGGCTTAGAACCACGGAAAGTGCTACCATATATTTACGATGTGGTCGTAGTTCCTGACAGAACATTTAAATTGGAGACTTTCTCTCACTAAATAGTTCTAATAGTTGAATTTCTAAATACTTTATATTTATTATTTTATTTAGTTAAGGTATTTAACGTGCACCTACTAAACTGACTGATTATAGTAGCACACGAGAATCTCTATTAGCAAGAGTGAAAGATCCTACCAATTTATCCAGGAAAGGTATTTTCACATATATTTTAGGGTTATTTTAGGCGCCGCAATCAACATGGGACCGACAGCTTTACGTCCCCTCTGAAGGAAAGTGTGTTTTGTATTTTTATCATTCAAGAAAAATCCGTTAAACCCAGGTGGGGGTTGAACCCACAAACATCGTACCTCGAGGTGGACACTTTACCAATGAATACTGACTTCAATATTTTGTTTCAACCTCCCTTTCCCGCCTTATATATCTCTTGGACGCCGCAACAGTTCACCTGATAATGCTCAATGCCTACCGTGAGGCAGTGAATGTCCTCCTCAACCACTCTGACGGTTATTTTTAACGTTCACAACAAGAAAGACTGTCCGCACTAGTCTTTCTATGTTATAATATGTTCTTCCTTCTCCCGACAGATTGCTCTGCTGGGCTCGCCTCCTGACGCCCCGTTTGTTTAGACAAGTGACGCACGACAGAGAGCAAGATTTGTTTACAAAAGTGGGCTCGCATATCAGACGTCTTCTGGAGGTGCCATACTTTCATCGTCGTCGACTGTTAAAAATAGGTAGTAAAGCGGCTTTTTTTTTAGGGAGAGGGAGTGAGGGGAGGATGGGAATTGAGAATTAATACATTTTACTTCTGTTTTTCATATAAAGAAGTGGGTTCTTGATAAATGTGACGCACATGTAAGTCTCGAAATATTCTCGCCTCCAAAGAGGGCTTCTAGAGCTTATATTAAGATGCGTCTCTTACGTGGATTATCATGTTTTGAGAGAGTAGTGTATTTCATTCTATTTACTATCTGCTGATTTACAATAACGGAGGTACGGTAGAGGAAGGTAATCTTCTTGGAGGAAATGTGTCCAAATTCACGTTTAGGAAAAAAGTAAAACCTTTCAGGAAATAATACTTTCAGTACACCCACCCAGAATTCAAACGCTACATCCCTGGAACCAGCATATCAGATGAGACTGACTCCATTTACCACTTATATACTAGCGTATGTCACAATATGGAGTTTACATTTAGGGTCTATCTAGGGGACTAAAATAAAGCATTTGTAATGTTAATTGCATTTGATTATGACAATGTTATATTAAAATCTATTAATATTATTAAAAAAAACTATACAGTTTTGAGGATTTTAAGGAATATTAGTTATATAACAATTTATTTATTTTAATCCAAACATTCATAGCTATATTAAATCAAGCATGAAAAAAAAAAGAAACAACATAAACCAAACTAAAATTTATATTAAAGACAAATTTACTGTTGTGACACTTTCCAGCTTACAAGAAATTGTAGCGCAAAGCGGCCATCCAATATCTGTCACAACATATATAAACGAGGTGTGCTTATTTTAGTTTAGACAGTCCACCAAACTGAGTAGCGCTGTAAAATACTCACGAGATGTTAGTTACAGACAGAATCGTTTGTCAGTGATCTCCAGAGATGTTCAAACGGGCAGAGAGGGCTGTAAAAATAAATAGTTTCTATAGTACGTTTCACCTTAGCTTGAATATGACAACACAAAGCGGCTGCTGTGAGGAGTTAGTCGATTATTCTGTCACGGGTATAGTTTTAGTTCATGAGTGCACTTAATCCTTACATGCTTTGCGTGTATGCATATATGTTTACAGTATGGATCAAATTTGTGTTGTGTGACCATATATATGGGACAAAGCTTGTTGGCTTAAATGCAGAGGATTGGTGGCTTAAGTTGAAGTTCCCGGTTGGTATCCGTGTTCAGGTGTAATTTACATATTTAAGTCTCCGTATGACAAATAATATTTATAATCGCACGTAGTATATGTAAATAGTTATTTATTTATTATAATAATTTAATAAGTGTGTATCCACTTCAGTGGCCGCATGGTCTAACGCATCACTCTGACAGTAGACTAGACTGCTGATGAGGGGGATATCTAAATTCGAATCTAGATCGGATGCACTGAGGGTGGTTTTTACTGAATGGATTTCCACTCTCCCTCAACTCAAATGCGGGTACACATCCTATAAATTTAGCCGTCCTAATTCATAAAACCATGTAGTAATTAACACTAAGCCTTTAAGCTTAAACGGGTAGTAAGACGAAATGGTAAAAATAATGTGTCTAACGCCAACAATACCTAAAATATTAAGACCACACTTTTATCTATCTTTAAATAGTTCGTGAAATCTCTACTTTTACACCACTGGATGACTACAGTAGTCCCATGGCTTTTTGGTGCTGACTGACAGCTGACGGCTTTGAAAATTTACCAGACAAAAAAATGTATCCCTACGTCGAACCATATGATCCGCAAAAAGATGTGTTTAGCAGCTGTCACTTCTGACAGTCAAAATTTAGGTATATACCTGAATGTTGATTGTTAGAAGTTAGCTGTGAGCTGTCAGTCAGCACCAAAGAAGCCACGGGGCTACTGTAACTAACTTTGAAATCACTGATTTTATCTAATGTCTTTCAAGGGTAAATTAAAAGTCTTGACGTATTTATTATCTTTCCCACAAGCGAGGCCTTGAATGAAACTAATATAAGACTGTCCTAATGTTTGGTATTTCATATAATATGTTAAATTCAAACAAATCCAACTTAACATGATGTATGAAGGTAGCATACACTAAATTATACGATATTATTCTAGTCAGCTCTAGGCTAAAAGCTGAGTACGTATGACTCTATTTATCTAAAATAATAAAGCTAAAATGGATATATGAGTTTTACTAAAATGCGCCAGCATTGTGCTAAAGATAACTAACCCTCTTAATGGCATCCGGTCGGATATTCAAGTCCCAGTCCCCCCCCTTCCCCCTTTTCCTGCACCACCAACTCTTATATAAGACATAGCCCTACTATCAGATATACTAATGCATTTTGTTAGTAAAAAAAATATGTTTAGTATAAAACTTACTTAAATTAAATGTTCTCAATTAATATAATGTCGGAAAAATTGGGAATAGTTAAAATAAAATGTAACTCTTAAAAATAAAATTTACATCTGTGAAAATGATCAATTTTTGATTTTAAATAGTATTTTAATTTTATTCCTTTCCACAATTTGTACGGACGATGAATTATTAAGACATTTAAATTGTTGGTCAAAACTCAGCTACAAAATAATTTAAAATTTAATCAATTTACTTAAACGTTATTCCTTCAAAGCTATTTTTAAAGTATAGAGTGTAATTTCAATAGTTTTTTTCAATTAAACACTCCTATGTATGCAAATTAATGTTAACTATAATCAGGGATGTCTATTTTTTTCGATTCAAATCTGATATGAATCAAGTTTTTAAAATATTATGTTAGAAAAAAATAAACTGGGCTTACTTACAGAACATTTTACAAGACATATAACTTACAAAAATCTTAGTTAAAAAGTTTTTAGCACATATCGGCTTATTCTGATAAAACAAGTTAATTTTACAACATTTAATTCAATTACTTTTTCAATACAACATTTACCTGTAACGTATGATTCATCTAACCTTTAAGGTAGCTTACATTGACGGGTTACATTATGGTGCATTTTGTAGGAAAGGACCATACTTTAATCAGTTAAGGTATAACTGCTATATTTCAGGATACATGTAGGGTACAAAGGCCCTAGTAAAACCAAATATTGAAATTTGAATATAAATTTGTCTCTTAACTATACTCATTTTTATTGGAATATCTTCATAATATTCAAATCCCAATTTTTTAAGCGTAGTTGGTGCCTTAGATGTTTAACAGACAAACTATTATTTAGATTGGGTGTAATTATGGTTCATGCATAAACCACGTAACGCTGTTGAGAGGGTGGGAGGGGGGTTTCAAATGTCTACATAGCATAACATGGTTGAGATACATTATAGTGCTTGCTATACTACACAAATCTTCCATTCTTAAATTTTCAGGTTGAAAAACTAATATTATTACTTACAAATAAAAATAATTATTATAAATTTTTTTTAAATGATCTATATTCAGGATTTAATAGGTATTATTAGTAATTTTAAATTTTAGTCCGCCTTTAGTGTCACAAAAGCCTCACTATGAAATAATGACATTAACTATTAATTTTAAAATTTACGTAACTCATTGAAGGGTTCAGGCTAAATGTTTACTTGATGTTACATTCGAAGTAGGTGGGTAAAAAGGGTACGAAAAACGTGAGGTTGTTTATGGATAAACCCTCCTATAGCCTTTTTAGTAACAAGCTTATCTCAACTCATTATTATCAAAGTAACCCTTAGTTAGCACTAGCCCAGCCTTAAAGACAGGGATTAGGTCATTAGCTACAATCTAGGGTTTACGTAAACAGTGCATTAATACTTTTAATTACTTCACAACATCTTACGACCAATCCGGGATATCCGCATTTAATTGCACCTATAGGATAGATAGAAGCATGGTAGATTTTAAAATACATGTATCAGCCAATTTCTTGGAGAGAGAGTATAAAACCACTATAGAAGATACACCTTCGGTACACCCAGATGGGACTAGAACCATGACCTCTCCATAACTGGAACGCCATACTAAATGAGCCTGACGTTTATTGCAAGCAAACATCGATGTGGCTAGCAATTTTTTTTTCAGTACCACACCTTACTACTCGTTCAGGTTATAAGCTCCTGCATTAATTACACAAATGTGTCAGGGTTGAGTAAGGTTGAATATAGAGACAGTGTACCCGCATTTGCGTGGAGATAAAGCTAAAAGCTATTAAGGAACACCGCATTCAGTACATACGACATAAGTTCTAAGCGGGATTCGATCCCAGTTATCCTTATCATCGGCAGTCTAATAAATTGCGACCTTATACCATCCTACCATTTAAGTGAGTTAAGTATTAAACTGTTTTCGGCAACAGTTGCAATAAAAACAGACTTTTCTACGTATGAAAATGGCATACCTCCTCATTTGGTCACGGGTGCAGGTGACTGTGTTCTATGACGTCACGGTGACGCTAAGATGACGCCCGGTATAAACGTTGGGAATAATGTTGTGTGAGTGTCGCAACCCCTTGGCTTGTAAATCAGCGGCGTTACGAATGTTTTGCGTGTCTCGTGGAAACTTGTTTTGACAGAACCGATTTGTAAAGTCAAGCTGGTTTATGTTCGAGTGGGGACTGACATTTTACAGAAAGAGTTGAGCCCGCGTCGATGGAAGTACTAGTAGAGGGGACATTTTTAAAATTATTTTTGACATGGTTAATCTTTTTGGTATGTGTTTGGCTGTGTGCCAAGTATTGAGATCATCATTTTAATATTAAATAACTTAAATATATTTATTTTAATAGCGTTTATTTGTGTATGTGTGTAATGCAAAGTGCAAAGGTAAATTAAAGTACGCATTATAAATACTTCCCACACGTGTATTTAATAATAATATTAGAGCCGCGTCTTACTATCCGTTCGGGTTGTACGCTTTAAGTACCAATTAAGCTATTGGATTAGGAATTGGGTAGGTTGAATTAGAGGAAGTGAACCCGCATTTTCGTCTAGGGAGAGTGGAAAACCATTTAGGAAAAACCACCCCAGTCCACCCGACCGAGATTCGAACCTCGATCTCCCCATCCTCAGCAGTCGAGCTCAACACGACTGCGCGTTAGCCAACTACGCCACCGAGGTGGGTCACACGTGTATTTGGATATATATATATATATATATATATATATATATATATATATATATATATATATGTATGTGTGTGAATATATAGATAGAGGGATAAGTAAATGGGTAGTGTACAAACGTGTACTAATTTAACTCCAAAAATTTCAGCTAATAATCAGGCATTGACACTTAAACATCATTAAACTAAACAGTTTATTAATGTAACAGGATTATAGCGGAATAAGATTACTTTAGTGAATATAACTGAACATGGAGTCCCCTAGATATGATTTTGATCTCCATAACTATCTTGGTCATCGATAAAGCTTAACCTTTTGTTGACTTAGTTTGTATATTTATATAATAATTGTATATAGGAACTGTTGCAATAATGTGCTCCTCCACAAAAATTATAACTTATATTTAAATCTATTCCTATATTTCTTACAAAGATTAAGACATAATTTTGTTGATTTTTGGAATTTTTAAGGTCTATATAAAATTAGGGTTAAAGGAGAATTATTTATACTTATGGAATCTTCGTTTTTTTAAAACCTTGAATATTAAGGTATTAAAATTAATATTTGTGAGCATATATTGTAATGACCAAGCACTTTATATTGTACTTTTTCCATATTATAAACCCAATTGATTAGTTATTTGATGTAAAGTATCAACCATGGTATTGTGTATATAATGTGGGATGTCATCATTCTAGTTTATTGATCAAACAACTAAATAATAATCAATTAATCAAATCAAGCTATGGTTCATGATATTAGTAATAAGTTAACTATCTGGGAATTGTCACATAATATATTCAATATGTTTATAGAATGTTTATGATTGATAGAATATTTTAAAGTACAGAAAATTTATAAATAAATATAAATACTGGCAATGTAAAACAAAATAATAGTTGTATTTAGTTGTATTTGCTTTCGTTCTTAATAAGTATAAGTATAAGTATAAGTATAAATATCCGACGTTCCCACAAGTTAACCGAGTGAAAAATGACATTGAGCTTATCTATGAAAACTTTTTAAAGGGGATTTGAATTGGAATTTAGTTGGAATTTTCTAAAATGTATGTATCTCTGCAAAGCTTTTCCTAGTACAATATTATATTGTTATTTATAGAACCATAGAAAAATAAATTTGCATTAAATGTTAGTAAGCAGACACAGATACGTAATAAATTCCACAAATTATCAATATTATTTGTTGGAATCCCTTATCATTATTTAGATTAGTAGCTTATTTGAGTATTATATTCAAGACACACATACCCCCACTATTTTCAAAAAAATTAATTCAAGATGGATTTAATTAAATAATATCTTTCCATATGTTTGTTTGGAGGATACACTACTTGAACACTAAACAAACATTAATAAATAAGCGTTTATTAAAATGTCTAAATTTATAAAGAAGGCAATGAGATTATTGTGAAGTTGTTAAACTAATATAAAAGTATGTTTTTGATTAAGTTTAATTTTCTGCTTTCTTCCTAAATATTGCAAGCTGTGTTCCTTTTATTAAATTAAGCGGAGTGACAATTTTATTAATAAAATCTCAGCACCAAAATTATGGCTGATAGTGAATGTAACCATACAAGCCTAAGAGAAGGATGAATTTTCTAAACTGGTTTTCCACTCACCCTCCACACAAATGCGGGTACGCTTCTTCTGATTATAGTATTCCTAACTAGTTCCCAGAACTATCAGCGTAATTAGTACATACACGTATAAGCCAAACGGGTAGTAGGAAGCAGTGCTAAAATAAAAGGGAAATTTTTTAAAAAATATGCTAGATGTATGCTATCTATTTTTTAAACTGTTTACAACGATGGTAGAGTGGAGATTAAGAAGAGAGTTTATTCGGAAACAGCATGATGTGCCTCTTGTCAACAAAGTTAAAACTCAGAATATAAAAATAATGATTTCGCTTATTGTTCTGTGTGGTTGTTAGACATGGTATTTCACTTACATGACAAGAAGAAACATGGGGTGTTTACAAAAAGAGTGCTTAGATAAATATTTGATCCAAAAATGAATTAATATTATAAAAAACTGAGGAGGTTACCTAACAATGAGTTACATACTCTACTCAACATCCATCATACATTGTTAGAGTAATCAAATCTCCCAGGCTATGGTGGTAAGGAAGTGTATAGCAAATGGAAAAAACTAGAACCACGTTTAAAGTATTTACTGGCAAACCCAATGGGAAGAGATCTTATGGAATAACTAGACGCAAAAAGGAGGATAACATTAGAATGAACCAGAAAGAGAGAGGTTCTAATGGGGTGGGTTGGTTAGAACTATCTCAAGATAGAGATATGCTGCGTACTTTTCTAAGTGTTATCATTATCTTTCGATTTCTTACTGTCATAGAGAAATACATTTGTAAAAATGTTTGTGGTTACATAAGCCAAACATAGCTTTCAGCCATTTTGTTTAATTCCCCGGAGATATATTAATATAATAATTTAATGTTGATTTGTCCTTAGTATAAATATAGTACGTCTACCCTTGCTAAGAACGGATTATTATTATTAGATTATTATTTATTATTATTAGATTTGATGTTAAGTAATTTTGTATCAAGAACCTAAAATAAAGTCATGAATACAAATGAAAAATAAAAGGATTATAAGTATAAGTATAGCTCTTATAAATTTTGCGGCAAAATTGTTAACATTTTACTATTTTATTTTTGTTATTTTATAGATAATAATAATAATTATTATATATATCAAAGGTGACAGCTGCAGATTACATCAAATTGACACATAAATATGGGAAAGTATCTCTAGTAGCTTTCCTAGTTGTCCTACAAAAAATGAACTATACAAAGTTTATGACTTTTTTTTACTAAAATTGACTTTACCATTATAATAGTATTATTTTTTATATTATGTTGTGTATTCAATTATTAATTGATTTAGAATTTTAAAAAACTTCTTTTAAAATTAATCACACATCAATAAAATAGGTATCTAAAATTCAACGAATATCTATTTTATTTATACATGACTAAACGTTTGAGACGTGGATTAAAAATAACCATTTCCGTGAGTGTGAGGGGTAGGTGGGTGGGTGCAGGGGATACACACGTTGATGACTTGATTTATTACTAAGAAATATAACAATAATAATAGGAATAAATTGTTTGCTCTAGCTAGATCAACTTCCGAAATCTTTGCTATAAGGCAGAACCTGCCTGTGATCGAAAGGCCTAAATAAGGCCGACGACATTTTTACAGCGGGTAGCATCGCTCTGTACCGACGCATAAATTAAATGTTGGCGTTTCCTGCCAAAAGATTGAAAAATTACTAGATTTTTTTTATACGGCGTATCAGAAATAGTAACACTGATCAGACTGGCAGGATTTGTAAAGAGGGGCTCTATGATTCTGGACTGGGATGCCCAGATTCAACCTCCAACTTGATGCCGTTTAGATGGTTTTAATATCCACTTGGGTTTCACCTTTTATATATCTATGACTTTTTTGTAACCACTTTCATTCGTCTATCCAGGCTATGTATTTATTAAACTTTAATATAATTGAGAGGAGGAAGGTTAAATTTAGAAAATATCTACACCCATTCCCGTGTATGAAGAGTATAAATTGTTTAGGAAATAACATTTTCAGTTCCCCTACTGAGATTCGAACCCTGACCACCATTAAGCCTAACCACAGTATGATTTAAGTGGGAAGCAATATTTTTGTTTAATTACAAAAGTTACTAAAACCATGTTTATTAAATATATTTTTCTTGCAATAATCTCACCGTAGACGAGCTTTACTTTTCAATCCACGTGCTCATAATTAGGTTTTTTTATTTTATTTATTTCTCTTAGTTTGTTATTTGAAATAAAATAACTTCTATAATTGATAACTAATGGACCTCCATGCCTGGTAGTTGAACAAAATAGTCAGGCTCTTCTTGTCTGGTCTGCGGTTGTGGCTTGAATTCTGATAGGGTGCATTAAGGTGTATTTTAATAAATTGTTTACTCTTTCTCGATATTAATATAGCTACACCTGTTTCGATAGTCGTATGGTCTAAGATGTCACTCTCACTTTAGACTAGACTGCCGATAACAGGGAGATCGTAGTTCTATCTCAGTCGGGTGAACTGAGGGTGGTATTTCCTAATTGGTTGTCTACTCTCCCTACAAGCAAATGCATTGAATTAGCCTCATTCCTAACACATTAATAATTAGTACACACGCGTATAGCCCGATATAGAAGTAATAAGTGGTGCAAAATAATTATGATTACATATTCTATAAATCCTAGCCATCATTAACAGAACCAGGATGCGTAGTAAGATCATTGATTCTCATAAAAAAAAATTTGTTTAAAAATACTTTTAGACATATTTCAGTACAAAATATTCCTCAATCATTTCTCAATGCATTTAAGTTTAAAATTCTACCTCAAATCGCGTTAACCGAGAAATTGGTTACATGATTACGTCTAGCTAATATCTATAATATCAAAATTGATTTTTGCTGTAGGCTTTAGTAAAGTAGTTATTTAAATCTTGATATATTAATTCTTTTTAATGTGATAACATGAATCCACTAATCCTTCTGAAGGCTACTACAGGAAACCTCAATATGATGTGAGGTTTTGCTTGAACTGTATTTTCTTATAAGCTATACGTAATCCGTGGAATAAAACATGCTCTCAAACTTACTAAAATATACAATTAAATGTAAACAAAACAATAATGATTTAAGAATGTATCAATGTATTTGAAACTTTTGGTCTCAAGACCAAGAAAATGAATGGGGGTGTGTGTGGGTTGTTTCTTCACAGCTGACTTTCTCGTAATATACAAATGCTACTAATGTTTCATGTTAATTAAGGAATAACTTAAACGAAGGTATAAAATATATGTTATATAGCTCACGAGAATTTATTACGCCCTTATCAGAATAAATTTTTACTTTTTCATGAACGTACACAAAGTTTTTCAGTAATGAACATTTTCTATAATGAGATGACGATACATCTTGAAGTTGTGCGTGCCCCCGAACGGTGAGTCTTAAATTTCTATCTGTCACCAAGTCTGTATATCTGTCTGTTCCTGAAGGATACATCTGAAACGGTTTTATGGGTTTGGCTTAAACTTAAAATTTAGTTGTTTTATGGTCATTCCTCAAGGCTTTCTTTATATTCCAACCCTCAAGCTGTATTAAAAAAAAATTATTGCTCTTAAATTAATGTTAGTCTTTTGATGACTTGCCACCAGGTGTCGCTAGGTCTGCAATCAATATTGAGGACCATCAGTCAGTCTTTATGTTTTATCTATTCTTGAGAAATTGGGCAGGAGCCTGGTGAGATGAACATGTTCTGTAGTTATAGTAGCTAACATTACGAGCGAACTACATTTTCAATGAAAGTTTATACAAAAAACAAAATATACAATTATTAATATAATATAATCAATATAATATTAATATAGTATGTATGTCAATGTGTTCAACTCATCTGAATATCTAGTTATACATAATTTTATCCAAATACATTAATTAAGTTACCTTAACAATGGTTAGTAAAAAGCATAAAATAGCTATTTGTACACCTTATAATTCATGAACTTTGATGATTTTAAACCATTGAATCACTATTTTTTAAATCTTACTATACACTTGTTAAAGTTGTACAGTACTATATAATATTTTCATCGTCGAATGAACTTAATGAAAGAGTAACACTCCAATATAACAACTACCGGACTTTCGATCTTGCTGAATATTAAATTCCTACTCTAATGCCAGTTGTGAGACGAAGGAGCTACCAACTGAGCTAAGGGTTTCGGAATATATGTAAGAAAACAACAATTACCATTAGGCCTATATCACAAGTGGATTCTTGTGCTCTAAGCTTACAATCGAGAGCTTCTTCTTTATTTGAAGTTACAACAGAGCCTTTGTTCAGTTCCGTGTTGCACTCATCTCCAGAGTTCGCGTATCTTGGGATAATCTATCACCGTCATTGAAAGGCGATTCTATTCTTTACGGAATGCAATGACGTGAGATGCCACTGTTTAAGGGGACGCAAAGTTCAATTTCATTTTGATGTTGTCCAGAACACTGTTCACCACTGTCTTAACAAATCGTTGACTCAAATCTGTGACCCCCAATGGTGGGCGTGCTTTCAAACGAGTCAGTACCTTCTTGTATTATTTTACCAGTGACAAAATTTTCAGTGTAGAATCTTAAGTGGATGTAATTAAATTGTAGTAAAATAAATTGTTTCCAACTCTCTGTCTGTACGCAAATGCAAGCACACCATTCTTAAAATGTCTTTTTCCGTATCTCTGTACCGTTTTTGTAAATATCCTCACCCGAGAATAAAGTGTTCTATGTCCAATTTTCCTCTTTTGTGTAAAAGAACATTGAAGTTTTGTAACCACCTTCTCAGAAATATAATACTCAGGGAGCTACAAGAGAACAATAGTTTTATTGAAAAACAATAAATTAAATATTTATACAATAACGATATTTATACTTAGTGACTAGAACTCCCCCACATAGCGGCTTCCAGAAGGGATGAGAATAACTCTATTTTTAAATTGAGACAACACTGTACTTCTCGCAAGTCAAGATTCGAAGTAACCTAAACCTAAACTGTTCTCACATCTGGTGACAGTAACTTGAACAATCAAAATATTTCAAACATAACGTGATAAACTATTAAACTTTATGACTGTTCCATCTTGTGACAACGATATTTGAACTATACAATACCAAATCATAAACTATTCATAAGAGCCCTGCCCTCTAGTAGCAATAACACGCACTACGGCAACATAGTAGTTAGGAGATATAATGGCATAATATTGAAAGTGTCTCATGACAACAAAATATATCCGAAAGCATTAAAGTCAGATAATACAATAGTGAATATTTAAATGTTCTGCTTCCCCATAACAACAAAATGCTATACTGAAGTAATTAAAGTTATAAAGTACGATACTGGTTAAATAAGGCCGTGCCCTCTTCATAACAACAAGAATGTAAATTTATTTATGTACCATACTAATAGTTTAAGCGCTCTACTTTCTCATATAAAAAATGTAAATTTTATTGTTATAAAGTTATAAGGAACCATCCTAATTATGTAAGCGCTGAGCTTTCTCATAACAACAAACTATGGACCTTTGAGTTATAAAGTTATAACGCACCATACTAATAATTTAAGCGCTCTGCTTTCTCATTACAACAAAATGCAAATTTAACCTTATAAAATTGAATAATACCCAGACAATAATTACTTAGCAAACGATGCTAGCTAATTCTCAGTTAGATGGTCATAGCCTAAGCGAGAGCTCAATAAAACGCTAGCCACCAAGCGGCGAAACATAAGTTACGTTAACATCGAGAATAAACTTAGAATCCCCAATAAACAAAGTTATATTTGAAACATGGCTATCCATTAGCTACGCTAATACCAAATATAAATCATGGTACCATAATACAGATTTAAATTATATACCCAAATAAATAATTTAGAAACGATCCTAAAATTTAGCCGAGAGAGAATTTTGAATAGTTGAAGTTAAGCTCTAACTTAAGTTTCAGCTCTCACCTCTTACTAAGCCGATGATACAATTAGTATCAATACCAACAAAACATTGCCATATATAGCGTGCACACAAAACAATATTTCTACTGAGAGTAGGAGGGAAAAAGGGGGAAGGAGAGAGAAAGGGGTGAGATTGGACAGCGCGGGGAAAGGTCTTGGGCATCCTGGGAACTAGTAGAATGTGCCAGAACAGTCCAGGCGGAGGAAATAATAACTATGCGCACCAAGCCACCTTCACTTGTTTCCCCTGGGCGTGGCTTTCCTCTTGTGCAGAGGGTCGAATCACACCTCCGTTAAGTCTGTGAAGTAGTGTGTGAGGAGGTCATGGCTATGTGCGCAGGAAATAAGAGTCCAACAGGTCGGAGGGTGAGTATTATAACATTTGATTAGAACTGTTACTTGTAGCTCGTTACAGTTTGACCATGTGTATAAAACCAATGTTACTAGATGACAACTAAAGTTTGTATCCTCTTAAGTAATTGAATAGCAGTCTCAATTTCATCGCAGGTGAACCATGTGTATTCTAAATAGACGTAAACACCAAATATCTCAAATCAAACACTGTTGGATATAGAACACTTTCATTTTCGGGTGACATTATGCTGACAGAACAAAGATAATCAAAATTTATCTCACTGTGGGTAAACTCGCCCAGGCGTAGGGCCTTAAAGCTGTTTCCAACCACTTCTTAATAATTTTTCTGGTTCAAACCCAGGTAGTGTCAACGTTTCTTATTCTACCAGTGATTGGAAAGCAGGGGTGAAAAGGGTGATTTGGAGTCCATTGATGATGTGGTTCAATATGTCTATAACCTTAATTATAAGTTAGCAAAGTTGAGGCCTAGCTATACAAAATGAGTTTTTTTTTTATCAAAGCAACCATACATACATGTAAGGGGGGGTGTTTAGTGTTTGATCTTGAGAAAAAAACAAAACTAATGCAACTCTGAATTCAAGAATCTCTCTGCCAATATTTGAGTCTTCAAAATCATAAGCGCTTGAACAGTAATGAGGGAAGCCGAGAATATCAACTTTGGCTGTTGTAATGAAAGAAATAAAGACTACTATTGCTACCATGGTAATCAAATAAACCAAGACTACCTCTGTTACAATGGTAGTAAATAGCCAGACACGGTAGTGACATGGTAATTAAATAACCCAATAATAGCACTGTTGCCATGGTAGTGAAAGAACCCAATAAGAATACTGTTGCCATGGTAATGAAAGAGCCCAATAATAACATTGTTGCCATGGCAATGAAAGAAGTCAAAACTACTACTGTTGCCATGGTAATGAAAGAACCCAATAATAACATTGTTGCCATGGCAATGAAAGAAGTCAAAACTACTACTGTTGCCATGGTAATAAAATAACCCAATAATAACATTGTTGCCATGGAAATTAAATAACCCAATAATAACATTGTTGCCATGGAAATGAAAGGAGTCAAAACTACTACTGTTGCCATGGTAATGAAATAACCCAATAATAAAATTGTTGCCATGGAAATTAAATAAAACAATAATAACATTGTTGCTATGGTAGTTAAATAAACCAAAACTACTAATGCTACTGTGGTAATGAAAAGTTTAAGATTACCACTGTTAATATGGCTACTATGCATAAGTAAATAGTGAAGAAAATTCTATAATCATACCTTTTATTTTATCCCATAAGACAAAATTTAATAAATATAGTTTTTAACTTGAAGACCTTTGACTAAAGTATTATTCTGGTTACTAAGGGCGCTATATTTATTCTGGTTGCTGAGAGTGCTACATGTATTATGGTTGCCGAGAGTGCTGCATGTATTCTGGTTGCTAGGGGTGCTACATAGGAGAGCAGTGAGAAACGTCACAGGCGTTTATAAATCTCTTATTATTTATGAGGTGGTTTGATACTTTTCAATACTGTATTCACCAAAATATAGTCAAAGGTTATTATAAGTTAAAAAGTTTAAATTGTAAGTTTAAATTGTTTATACAAACGTGTGGTAGCTAGCATTATATCCCACAAAACAATTTAATATAATCTTAAAATTTTCTGTTGTGAGCCTATCAAAACATGACTTCATTTGAAGAGAAAGGCTAGATAAGTTCTATAACCTTTTGCTTTTCCTCAAAAGTACGAGTTTCCTATTAACTCATCATTGATTTTTTTAAATCTACACTGGCACTTTTAACTTTTTACCCAATCAGAAGCCTACTCATAATTCTCACCTATACTTTGTTGAAAACTATATTAAAAACATCAAGTAACTGTTTAAATAGTGTAGTACTTTTAAACGTCGGCAGCGCGTCTCGGTGCTCTACCAATTAGCACCTTTAAGAAAAATACCTAGCTGACAGATACAAAAGTTGTTAAGATTACCTGAATACAGTCAAATGCTAAACCATACTATATATAGACTATAAAGTATGATTCAAAAATCTCTGTAAAACTTTAATAGGAGATAGGTAATACTAAAACGAACCTTTTTCTAAAATGAATGTGTACGTCCGCAGACGTCACCCTATGGTGCCAAAGGGCGCTGGTGTGCCGCTTGCTAAATGTCTATTTTTCACCTTCGTCATTTGTAACGCGCACTTCACACGAAGTAACACGGATAATTTCACAGATTCTGAGATGGTTGACATGAATATAATATATGAGGCTGGGTAATCTTTTAAAATATACGGCAGTCAATCCGTCGACACTGTCAGACATGCATCACTGTTGGCAGTCATTTCTTCGAACAACTACTGTAACACTTCTGTAAAAATATTGTTCACACTCTATGTGGTCCATTTTTGTACGAACAGCGCTCTCTATCACTTAATGGTGACGTCTGTGGACATACATTAATTAAAGAAAATGGTTGGTTCTCCTATTAATATTTATACAGAGATTTTATAATCATCCTATATAATTATAAAATGTTATAAGTAATTCTAATATTCAATATGTTATTCATGATGAAGGCAAAATGTTTATATTTCTAAAACTTTTTTCCGCACCAGAATCTACTGTATTGTAGTTTGACTAAACAGAGCTTCCCTTGAAATGGTGTCGGTGAACGCTAATGACTGAAAGGTTATACTCTATCTGTCCTTTCCCTTTCATCTCTCTCTCTCTCTCTCACTCTCTCTCCTTATTCGAGTACTGTCCAAGCTTGAAGACATTCACATCCTCTCTGCCCCCCCAAGATCTGGAGAATATCCATCTAACCTTCCATCTGAACTGATGAATGATCGGAGATTCCATTTATGGGAGAACTGTATTTAATGTAGCTCTACTCGGTTAAAAATTGTGATTCCCTTGTATATTACAATTTTGATGTTGGAATCGTATCACATACATACATAAACATAATAAATAATACGGCACATATATACAATTTTTTTATACAGTTTATTATAGTATGGAAAAGTTTGTCAAAATAGGCTAATTTTGAACTGATATAGTAATAATACTCCAAAAAGAAAAACAGTAAATTGTTTTATTTATAAATTGTATTAAAACCCCCTAGATATCAATTTTAAAATAAATCGCTAAGGTTATTTAGACCTTAGGTAGTTAGAATCATAATTTAGACTTTAGGTATGATTATATGAAATAAAAATACAAAGTTTGAATGAAATCCATCAAAACATTTTGTTATATTCTCAGGTACTTAAAAGAACAGAAAAAAATACAAACCCCACTTAATCCAGGAGTACATATTTGTATAATGTCTTGTCTTAGAATAATAAGTACATAATTCATGATCTTAGAGTTTTGTATATTTGACCAGATAGAACAATTAATATGAAAATTAATGACATTTAATATCCAAATAGTAATATCGATTTTACATAATATATCAAAATCTTTGTTTTACTGGTTGCTCCTTACGGTTTATAAACATGGTATTTTACCTAACGTTACGAAAAGAAATTTAGAGTATTCAAAAACAAAAGGACTAGGAAAATATTTCGTCAATACCTTATACTTATCACTAGGTATTTTTGGGGTGTTCATATCGTTCAAGATACTGTGGGCAGGATATGCAGTGCAAATGGAAAAACATAGGATTACGTTCAAGGTATTGACTGGCAAACCTAATGGGGAGAATCCAGAGGGAAGACCTTGACACGGATGGGAGGATAAAATTATTATAATGGACGTTAAAAAATATAGAGTGTAGTGAGGGGAAATGTATATAACTAGCTCAAGATAGGGATAGGTGGCATAATTTTGTAAGTACGGCAATGAACTTTTGAGTTACTATTGTTAAATAGTGAATAATATAGCATAAGTATGCAGTCCTAGATACACACATCACAGCTGGATACACTCTTAAGGTGATGCATTTGTATTCTAAAATATCCTGTTTTTATTTCATCTTGTTCCCTTGATTAATATAATATAGTTTTATAACATAAACACTGGCAATAAATTGTATCAATGAACTAATACAATTTTTAGATATCATATTCTGAAAATTGAAAAATGACATCTGAACACGGGAATTGAATCCGGGACCTTCGGCTTAGTACACCAATGTTCTTACCACTGAGCTATCCAGGATTCGTCCCATGCCCATGGTCATTCTTCACTCATAGTTTAAGGCAGAGTCTATGATGGACGTGCGGAAGTCATCAGCTTATAAATATGTGATTATATAAGATCACAGCCATCAGACAACACAGCCACCCGCGACTCGGTAATTGTAATATGTTATTGCAGCCATTTGCCTTAAACTATGAGTGAAGAGTGAAGAATGCCCATGGGCACGGGACGAATCCTGGATAGCTCAGTGGTAAGAACATTGGCGTACTAGGCCGAAGGTCGCGGGTTCGATTCTCGTGTCCAAGTGTCATTCTTCAATTTTCAGAATATGATATCTAAATCGTGTTATCCTATCTAAACTGCATAAATGATAGCTTCGGCTATTTGATACATTAATACAATTTTGTTTGGTTTCCGATTTTTAACCACGGTTCATTAAATCCCTAGCCTAGTCAAGCAAGACTGAACTATCAACAAATGGCACCACCTATTTATTGTACTCTTTCACAAGATTAAGACCGCCTGACATTTACAAATTATAGATTAAGTTCAAACATGGATTCATGCTGGCATGTTAACTTTTTATTCAGAATCATCAAAGATAAAAGATAAACTGTGTCTACCAATTTGTTGTTTTTTCGTACGGTTAAGGTTCTGAAGGAGTAGTATATAATAGTAATGAATCGTTCTGTGTAGTTGGGATGATTGAAAAGATTGAGTGATGGGTGTTTAAAACGTGATAGTTGATGGCTAGGAAAAAAAATAGGGCACGCGGCTTGCTTGAAAAGATACTATCAAATCTGTTCAGTATATTCAATAACAAATGTATACATAAAAAAATCTACGTTAGGATTGTAGGTAAGCGAGAGCGAGCTAAAGCTACCAGATCTACTTTCATGTAGCCATTCACCAAACCATATGATCTACAATTATTTATTGTCACATTTGGGAGTCAAAACTTACCAGATCTACATTCATGTATCTATTCGCCAAACCATATGATCTGCAATGAGTTATTTTCACATTTGGGAGTCAAACTTTTCACAAAATAATTATTTGTTTTTAATTTTTCTTGTATCCGTTTTTACATCCTCCGTTGGCTGTTAGCTACCACTATTATTATTATTACTATTATTATTATTATTATTATTAGCACCGCGTCTTACTACCCGTTCGAGTTATACGCACTTACGCTAATGTGAAATGGTAGGGTGATTGTAGGACGAAATGAAGGACCTACAGTTTAACGTGGAATCCGAACCACGGTGGAGGCCTGGCATTCCTCACATTCACAAGATGTCTTGTCAGAGGTGAAGGAAGGGTTTGGAAATCAGATAAATCTTTGCCGGGACCGAGGATCGAACTCCGGCCGCCAGTATAGAAGTCTGATACCTTACCCCTAGACCGCCAGGTCACCAGCTACCACTACTCTTGTTGCGAATTGACTTTGCCTCATCTTTGGGCGTCTCAAGCTTTTCTTATGCACGCCTAATAGCAAATTATTAATTAAAGGATTTAATTTGATTGCCACTATCGGTATTATACATTTTATACCACGATTTATTAATAATACTATCTTTATATTTAATAGTATGTTTTTTAAAACTATTACTATTATTAATATCAATAGAATTGTTTAATTATGTTAATGATATTACTAGTAGTAGATTTTAATATAAGGTTTGGTGCCAATCATTTGCATTTTATAAGGGTTGGAAGGATCACTTTGTAGAAATGCACTTGAATTAGCGTAGAATGGGTATGGGATAAACCAACATAATAAATCACGCGTGGAAAACCCCATACAAAACACTTTTACGAGACTTGAACCACCAACCGGCCCCAAGTTTGACGTCCAGTTCATTGAAACCATATCACCTTAAACAATGGGAGCACCAGTGGTGGGATTGATACTAATGGTAATAATAGTATATTTTAAATTGTTTATTATTGTGTCAGACTATAATATAGTGTCAATATTAAGGTACCCACTTAATAAAATAACGAAACAGTATGCAACAGTAAGTTTGAAGGTTTGATTGGATAAAGGATAGAAAACTTATAATATGAATAAGAAATAATTCACTTGGAATGAGGATTTAAAATCGCATTGTATAAAACCAACCTCAGTGCGATGGATAAAGATTAATCTTCAGCCTTCCAAGATTGACATTGTATAACTTTGGCCAGACTTAGGGCCGGTTGCACAAACATCATATTGATTCTTCAATCACCGGATTGTCAATCAGCTTGATCATAGATCAATAAAAATCTGGGTTGCAACAAAGTTAACTAGAGATTAAAAACTCCGATCACCTGACCACAGATTTGACCGGGGAATCAAATAAAACTAGCATGGCAACGCTGTAAAAAGTTATATTTTTGAACAGCTGACTGTTGTAACATAACCTAAATGTATACACAAGATTGGCTTTGTGAAACTCTTTTTTTCTTTATTTGTTTTTGTTTAATTAATACATGTAAATTTGTTTGAAATTATTACTCGACGTTTGTATTAATTGTCTTATTATAGTTAGGTTATAAAATGAGCTTTTAAAGTATTTATATCATTTAAATATAACATAATGAGTGAAAAGAAATCCAGAAGTCCCAACTTTACTTCAAATGAGCGTGTCCTGTTATTGTATTTGTTGGAAGAATACGTGTCGATAATAGAAAATAAAAAAACTGATGCTGTGACAAGTAAACAGAAAGAGGCGGCCTGGAAAAGTTTAGCCGACGATTTTAATAAAAACACCACATCTGTTCAGAGATCCTCAGAACAATTAAAAATATATTATGAAAACTACAAGAGGAGAGTTAAAAAAGCAACAGCTGATGACAAGGTAAATTGTTTATTTTATGAAACACTTTATAGTATTATACAGTATTAATAATATCATTTCAATCAATTTTAAATATTTTTTGTCACTAGGCCTAACCGAATATATTTTCTGAATTAATAAATTTTAACTTTATTGTTTCATGAATTTAATTATGTTTATTGTCACTAAGCCTAACCTAAAATACTATTTTGTTAATTAATAAACTTGAACTTTATAGTTTCAACTCAATTGTTTTCACTGTCACTATACCTAACCTAACACAATATTTTGTGAACCAATAAGTTTAAACTGTATATTAGCTGGTATTTTTATTGATACTAACCCTAACCTCGATAATTTTTCTGAATTTATTAATTTTAAAGTTTCACAAACTTATTTTACTGTCACTAAACTTAACTTAACATAATATTTTCTGAATTAATAAATTATAAATTTGTAGTTTCATGAATTTAATTAATCTTATTGTGACTAAACCTAACCCAACACATTTTCCGAATTAATTAATTTGATTTTAACAATCCAGATAGTTGGCCTAAGTGCAAATATTGGAATATACAAGGTTTTTTTTCAGGTGGAGTTGTATAAGACTGGCGGTGGAACATTCACCAAGCAGCTGGATGATGAAGGAGCTAAGCTAATGGCACTTCTAAAACCACAATTTGTCCCATTAGTAAATTTAAGTGACAGTGACGCAGGATATCACTTTGAATTTCCTGGAGAGGAACAAGTTGAAAAGGTAATTATTTTTTATTGAGTTAAATAGTGGTATTTTGTTTCATGATAAATTAAAACAAAACTGTTGTTTATAAATAACAATTGTTTATTATTTTTATAGCAATCAGAAGAGTGTCTTGTCAACCCTACTCATTCAACTATTATTGAGAATCCTGTAGTGGTGGTTTGCAGCACCTCTACATTAATGGAAAATAATCAAAATGAGCCATTATTTTCAAATGCTCAAAAAGACTTGCCAATCACAAACTCTTCAATGATGTCGCCTCCTACAAAAAAGAAGAAAATAAATTTCAAAAAAGACTTTTCATTTAATCAAAGTAATTTAGAAGGATTCACAGATACTAGGTGCTCTGTTGAGAGAAAGAAAATTCAGCTTCTTGAAGAAAAACATAAGATGGAAATGAAAATCCTTCAGACAACATTAGAAGTTCAAGAAACAGAGCTTCAAATTAAAAAAGCTATGCTGGAAATCAAATTAATTGAACTAAGCAACTTGAAGAATTAATATTTAACCAAGGCTACTTTGACTATATAATACATATTTATTGATTTTCATTATTATAAAATAAAACTTATTGTGTATGTAATGTAATAATTTGTTCATTTACTAACAAACTATTGTAATGATCAATTCTCACCTTTCTACCCTTTCCAAGAAAGTTGTATTTATAAGCATTGTTCTAGTCGCAGTAGCAGCTCTCCCTCTTTCATTATGACGATTCAAAGGAACATCAACTGGAGGATAAATTCTTGCAGGTATATGTAGATCTTCTAATGGGGGTGGATCATCTTCTCCTCTTTCAAGTAAAATATTATGAAGCACAAAGCAAGCAACAATGCACTTCAATGTTGTTGATAGCTTTAACCTTAGGCCCATTGTAAGGCAGGGAAATCTTCTCTTCACAACGCCAAAAGCTCTCTCAATAGGATTCCTTGTGTCAATATGAGATTGATTATATAACGCTTCAGCTTCATTAGTTGGAGAACTGAGTGGGGTTAGTAAAAAAGCACTGCAAGCATAACCTCCATCACCTAGCAGGCTTCCCTCAGGAATGTCTCTGTTTTGTAGCTGAGCTCGTAATCGGCTGTTTAAAAATATTGTACTGTCATGTACAGATCCAGGCCATCGCGCTACAACATTGACGAACTTTAATGAAGCTGTACACACAGCTTGAACGTTTACAGAAAAATAGCCCTTTCTGTTTCTATATAGCTCTGCATTCACACCCCCTGGTGAGAGTATAGGAATGTGAGTGCAGTCTATAGCTCCAATAATTCCAGGAAACCCAGCAATAGACACAAATTCTTCTTGTAAGAGTGAAATATTTCTCTGGTCTACTTTAAGTTGTATTTTATCTTTAGCCATTAAAGCAAGGTGATGAGTCACTCTACGAACAATTCTGCATACAGTAGATTTGTTGACACCTATTAGATCACCTATTACTATTTGGAATGTGCCAGTTGCAAAAAATCTTAATGTCAATAACAATTGGTTCATTGGTGAAACCGGTGCATTCCTTAATGTGAAATGTACTAGATAATCATTTAACAATCCTATCAAATAAACACAAGAACGTTTACTCAATCTAAACCTCATCTCAAATTCTCTATCGCTATATTTAAAAAAAAGTTCGTATCTTTCCCGTAGTTGTCTTGGAAATTGAACATTTTCTATAACCTCATTATATAAATTAAAAACATCTTCATCTGAAGATTCCATACTTCACACTTATAAATCAAACTCACATTAAAAATAAATTTAATTATATATAAACATACTTATTGAATATTACTTAATAAATAAAGATTATAAAGTACAAATCTTATTTATCAAGAAAATAACAGTTACAGGTTATGTTAACCATAAACACACTGATCGGGGAATCAAACAGTTGATGGGAGAGAATTGGCTGGTTAACTTGACCAGAGATCTGATCGACAATCACGTCCTAATTGTTAATGGTGCAACTGAAAATGAGGTTTGAGACACTGATTGGAGATCAACATACAACTGATCTCTGATCAAGACACTGATTATTGTCTGTGCAACCGGCCCTTAGTCTTTTAAATTGAGTTGACAAACTAAGCTAATCATAACGTTAATGCATAACCATTGTGAAATTCAAATTAATATTAATAGTTTTTATAATTTAAAATCAAATCCCCAGTGAGAGATTATTTAAATCAATATATCCACTTGGATCCTAAATAAACTAAGACAACATTCTTAATGTAAACATTCAAATTTTTTTATAAAATTTACCATCTGTCTGACAGAAAACTTTCGTAAATAAATAATACACTATTGTGTAAAGTAATAATTCTCTTCTCAGAGTTCTTTTAGATAACTAAGATAATATCCGTAAAGTTTAAGATTTTTTGTTTGTTTAATAGATTTGGCAAGTATATTTTAAAAATTGCTGTAACGACTGTTTTTCGTATTTTTGATATTTCAAGTTAAATTTACATGGCTACATTCACGTTTATAAAATTAAAAAACCACTTAACTCATGAATAAATAAAAATATAAAAAACATCCCATGTATAAACAATTACTCCAAAAGTCTTCCTTTGTCTGACTCTGGTAGTAGCTATTAACCACTATGCTCAATAAGTCCTGGGAAGCAAACTTAATACTAAATACCAAAATCTAGCTAATATTTGCCTGGTTAGTCAGACGCAAAGCACTAACACGAGCCCCCTGGACTTAGATTAGAGACCCTTAAAACACATAATCGAAATATACTCTAAAAATACCCCTTTTTTACCTTTGTCTTAATCTCAGCATACTGCGGAAGGATGAGAAAAGGTACACTATGGACAATAGAACAAGGAGAGCAATAGTCATAGGTTGGGAACCAGACAATGTGGAGGAATGTTTCTTTTATATTTACACTACCTCATGAATAAATAAAAAAAAAGGGTTTTACCATATTGTAATTATTTTTAACATGTATTGTCTTTTTCTTTACCTAATTACGTCTGAGATACAGGCTAAAACTTAAAATATAACTATCAACAATGATGAAATTAAATAGACTATTTCATCCATTTAATAATATAATATAATAGTTTATTTTGTTCAATGCTTGATTTTAAATACAATTGAAATTAATTGCATTTATTGTTCCTGACTATTATTTTTAGCAAAAGCTCAAAATATTAGTTAAAAAATCATAAAATGAAAATTAAAAACTTTTCAAATAAATTTGAATGATTTTTTTTTCCTGTTAGTCCTCCAAGTCTTCTCCAATCATTAAAATATTTGCAAGCTAATATAATTAAATATTTTTACAATTGTCCAATATCTGGTTCTCATGTAAATAAATTAGACTTGAAAACCTAAGTTCAAGATTTTTTTTGTAATAGATGTTGAAATTGTAAAAAGATAGAAAACAAGGATGTTAGTGGATGAAAAAGTATAAATCTCACCCATTTACAAATCTAGCTGAAGATAACAGAAAAAAATTGCTATCCTCACTTTAGTTTTTAGGCTTTGAAAGCTATTATTGAAGGGTGAAAAATATTTCAAATTGAAGTAAAACCTTTCGCAGAACTTTTTATATGGTCATATTCCAGCAGTTGTCGAAAGAAATAGTACTATTTTGAAATCGGCTGCCATCACACGCAATTATAATTCAATTCCTTTGTTTTTCCTTCATCCTCTTTGCTCTAAAAGGCAAGGAACAATTTCAAAAATTTACATTTCCTCTGGTGTAATGACGATTGATAGGGTTGCTTTAATAAATTGTTTACATAGAGTTACTATTTTAAATTGCAGTAAAATGCCTCATATAATATTAACATTTAATAAGAAACCCCAAATACAAATTCCGCTTGGTTTAAACTCACCGAAATTCCACGCACGTTTCTAGACGAGACAAACTAGTCAGCCAAGTATTTCAATTACAAAATATATATTAAATTTGCATTTAAATTATCTAAGGTAGAAAACATTTTATAATTGTGGTTATTAAAAAGTGGCATCATTTTAAACACATTTTTTATTAATGGCAAATATTGTTCCATTTAATAGTGACAAGTTATATTCAAGTAGTAAATCAAATTAAAGGAAAATTATCACTTTTAAAATGCTACTTAGGCCTATTCATAACAACTA
Organism: Timema douglasi; assembly: GCA_901482245.1. Lineage (NCBI taxonomy): Eukaryota > Metazoa > Arthropoda > Insecta > Phasmatodea > Timematidae > Timema > Timema douglasi. Next base: position 86,618 of record CABEEJ010001638.1, read on the forward strand.
TATATAAATTAATTCATATATTCTACTCCAAAACTATGTGATTTAATAATAAGGGTAGTTTTCCTTATCATGTTTATCAAAAGCATAGCAAATATCATTTTCCCGCCACAAATTTCAATGCCTTTTATTGCAAACTTATTTTTTCAGGCTGTGTCCTTGGACTAATGTGCATCCCAAATGGATCGTAGGACGTGTAACATCAAATAAACATAAACGGGATATTATCTAATAATTATTATTTAATTTCTTTATCTTTAACGTAATTGTCGAGGCATTGAGATTCAGACGATGTCCAATTATTTTTGAGAAAATTTTGTTCAAAAATCTTGTCTTACCTCTAGAGAAAATGTACATAAGTAGATTGCAAGGTATTCTAAGTTCCCTTTAAATTTTTCTCCAGACACATATAATCCCGTATATATTTAGCATCTGGAAAAATAACTACGTATTCATCGCGTTGTTTTACACGTGACTGTTTTTGACGTAAATTATTAAAACTAACCATATGCATGGGTGATTATGATAGCTACTTAAACTTCATTATCATGTCACAGGTGACAATGATAGTAAGCTATAAATAACATTTTTATAATGCCATAGGTTTAATATCTCATTCTCAAACAAACTAACGGTGAATTCTTCCATTTGACTCGTTCTTAGAGACATAACACTGACTATTTCTTGAACACGAGTTAATTCAAGGTAAAACTGACCTACCTCAATTGTCCGTTAAGGCTAGCATAGCTGTTAAAACAACTATGGCACTGAACCTAATTGTCAAGTGGCGTAAAACTTGTTTTTGCCCTTGATTGTATTCACGTGTTAATATAGTCTGTCGCACAAGGTCGTAAAAGTTTGATATTTACGAGTGTGCGCCACTGTTGATATTATGATACTTTGACAGTGAATGGAGGGGAAGGTTTCAGTTTTTGAGTCACCGCTCCTTCTACCCTTTCATATTTATCTCTATTAATTATTCTAGCGTCAACTAGTCATGGCGCTTATGTTTTATCCAGTGACGTTTCTTGGAGTTATGCCAAAGCTTGTTAAAACAGTACCTATGCTATGTTCTCCCCCACTTTGCCCCATTTGATCGATATTGCATAGTCACTCTAGACAACTCAGAATGAAATGTATTTACATTGAAACCTGACCAATGAATGTCCTACTGAGTGATTACAACAACAATTCACATTTACAGTTTCAATTTACTCTGCTTGACCTGGTAACACACCACGCCACGCCATTGATCCGCTCTCATATTCAGGAGGGAGCTAACCCATAAATTCCTTTGCATACCAAAGCAAGAGAACACCTTTTTTTCACGAACTCCACGTCTTACTGTCCATACAGGCTATCCACATGTGTTAACTAATTACGATGATCGTATTTAGATGGAGGAAATCTGATAAACCATTTAGGAGAAACCCACGTAGTATGCCCAATCATGATTCCAATCACACCTAACATACCATACAAGACATATTTATACCTTTGTCTGCGTGAACAGCTTTGTGTAGGACACCTACTTTAGTATTCATAAGGTGACGTAAACTAGATCAATGCGCCATAGTTCAGCTACCGTATAATATTCGTATGTATTTTTGTTTTTTTGTTTTTAGTTTAATTTATATTCGCGTATATACTGTCAACAATGCTTTAATGCTTATTGTGTCTTTGTTTGTTTGTGAATTTTCGGAAATATTAAAAACAGTGAAGATAATTGAAACACGAGAACTGCTAATATATATAAACTGTGATTATCAACCGAAATCGTTTAACACCCACATGCGGACAAGGTGTCAGTTTAGTCTAATCTGAATTTCTAGCGATAAGGAGTTTGGGGTTATAAAATTTATATTGTTATACAAAAAAAATTTTTTTTTTACGATGTGGTTTTCCTATTCTCTTACATTTAAATGTGAGTACCATTCCTTTAAACCCTACCTTCCTTATACCTATCTAATTAGTACAAAGATACGGATGGATCGGTATGGTTGTAAAAAGATCTACAAGTTTCAAAAGATTTAACATACGATATGTAAGGAATGCCAAGCTTCTGCCGTGGTTCGGATTCCACGTTAAACTGTAGGTTCTCTATTTCATCTCACAATCACCTTACCATTGCACATTAGTGTAAGTGCTTATAAACCGAACGGGTAGTAAGACGCGTTGCTAATAATAATAATAATAATAATTATAATAACTTACGATACATTTATGTTTCTCTCGTTACAATGGGTTTAGTACGTTACTATATTAGTACTATCAGTGGCCTAAGCCTTCAAATCTAAGATCACAAACTCAGGTAGATGAATTTAGAAGGCAATTCATTAGCAGTGAAAGAGGTGACCTGGCGGTCTAGGGGTTAAGGTGTCAGACTTCTATGCTGGCGGCCGGGGTTCAATCCTCGGTCCCGGCAAAGATTTATCTGATTAACAAACTCTTCCTTCACCTCTGACAAGACATCTTGTGAATGTGGGGAATGCCAGGCCTCCACCGTGGTTCGGATTCCACGTTAAACTGTAGGTCCTCCATTTCATCTCACAATCACCCTACCATCACACATTAGCGTAAGTGCGTATAGCCCGAACGGGTAGTAAGACGCGGTGCTAATAATAATAATAATAGCAGTGAAGGCTTGGGAACCATAATAGGGAGTCTAAGCTGCTATATCATTTGTTTACATATGCTTTATCTATATAAGGCCAAACACAACAACCATACTCCATATTGGCATTGCAATTCCTGGTGATAAAGAACTCATATGATTAAAAGTTGAGAGATATTTTAATCCGTCCAATCAATGCAAGCATTATCAACAATATGCTCTAAGGAGATGTAGTAGCATTATTTTATAATAAGAAAACTATAATTTCCTAGAGAGAAAGTAGGGAAACTACACTAGTGTAATATGTGTGAAAAAAACAGTTTTTTACTTGGCCCAGAGGTGAACCTCAACTTCTCCGTCATCGGCAATCAAGTTATTGCTAGCCTAACGGTTTAGGCCACGCCTGTGTGGGAGCACAAAGAGTTTAAAAAATTAAGTATATCTTCAGTCCTACCAACTTTTAATTTAATCTACCAAATGAGTTATAGATTGATTTTTCCAGAAAGAACAGTATCTGGTAGCTACTCAATTAACTTAAAAATAGTTTTAATAATATATTCATACATCAAGCCATTCTATCTGTTGCTGTCACATTTGATAAATATTATTAAAACAAAAATAATACACTAAAATTATATCAATGTAGGCAGCCTATAAATACGTTTGTATTTTCTTAACTATTCTTTAAAAAAAATTATAAGCTGTCTGACTATAGCCATGTTCTTTGATGCTTCTCTTGTAGCAATATCTCCCAAACTGTAGTACGCGTACCCTAAGGGGTACACAAAGGATTTCAAAGGATACGCGAAATACTCGTGAATTTTATTAACCATAAAATATTTTAATTAATATTATGACTGATAAACAAACAAACGTACATTTTCATGTGTTAATGAACTCTCTGTCTCTCTATCATGTTTTTGATTTAATTTTAACAAAATTTCTTATTAAAATCAGGAACGAAATTATACATTTTAAAATACATTATTTTTGGTTTGTTTTTACTAATAGAAGGGTTGGTCAGGTTATGGCCCTGAGAGGAGTACGTGGCGGGAGAGAGTTAGGCAAACACTGAATTTTAAATAACGCCAATAATCAGCTATAAAAAGATCCATCAAATGTTCCCCTCCTTTAACTAAAATAACAGATCTCATAATTTTAATGTCCCCTAACGCGCACGCCTTCACATGAGATACACACTTGTGACTGTCACGGTGGTAGACACGAGACAAAACACGAAGTTAAATTTTTATGAGAGTTTTTCTTTGAGATTATGACATTCAGGATTTCTGGTACGAACAAAAAAAAAACACGAGGTTTTGTAGGGTTGTATAGAGCCACACAGCTTTCACGTATCATGTGTGTGATGGAAAGTTCGTGAACTCTTAGTAAGAATAAATAAAATAGCCTCTGCTGTTTTGTCTGGGTGGGGGGGGACATAAATACACTCGTCAATGTTTGTTCTTGAAAACATGTCGCGTTAGTTTTAAAATTACTTCCAGAAGGTTTGAGAAGGGTGGAGGGGTAAGGTTACGATTACAATTTGAACAATAGCTTTTGTACACGCTCTTTGGTAAGTTTTGACGCGAGTGAGATGAAAATCAGTCCGTCACGGGCAAGACAGATGCGAGATTATTAAATTTTATTCCGAAAAATTGTTCCTACCATTCAAATGGAAATAATGCAATCTAAATAAACTCCAAGTTTTAAAGTTTACACTTTAATTTTATCTTTCCTAAGCATGTTAAATCCAGGAACATCATCAAACGTTAAGGCAAAGCCTTACCAGACATTCCCGTTATCTTTTCACACAATCACATATAGATTACAGTGCTTGGAGATTTAAATCAAAAGTTTCAAAACTTTGGATCCATTTGTACTATTTTAGACCTGATTTGTTATTACTTAAATATTAAAAATAAAACCTTTCAGAGTATATTCCCTTCTTATGTAAATAAACTGTATGTCATTTTCCGATTCAAAATTTATTGGGAAAATGTAATTTGTGATATAAAGCAGTTTTAACCATTTATAGTTTTTCTTACCACCACATCTTACTACTCGTTTGGGTTTTACGAAATGTGTAAGCTAATGGCAGAGCTTCGGTGACTTTGTTGGCAGAGATGAACGTCTTGAATTTATCATTAAAGGATTTGAACGACTTTAATCCAATTTTCAAAATTTTTTTGATGAAATTTCATACACAAAAAATGTGCAAAATTTTCAAAATTAAAAAATATTCTAAGGAAATCCGAATTATAAGAAAACGAATAATTTTTAAACATTAATATATTGAGTTCTACCAAATATATTTATAGAAAAATACAAAATCATTTACTTTAAGGACTATCAAAACCAACTTTGCAAATTTTCTATACTTCTTAAGACACAATGTATATATAATTTATGTTATTTGTGAATGTAAATATTGTTAATCCTAATTCCCAATATCGTACAAAAAGTAATATGGATCTCTAAAAAAATCGTTAAGCTATACATTGCCATAAATAATACAAAACATTTGCATTTACGCTGGGATTGACTACAGACCCTGTGATTTGCACAAGCAAGAAAGTTTTGCTAAAATATTTTTTCGACTGGCTATGACTCGCATTTATGTAGGTACTTTTCATACTTACATCAAATTCACACAATTTAAATGAGGGTTAAAATATCATATATTGGTAAATTTATAAATGGAGGAAAAGAGAGTTAAGTTTGGACTTTATGCACGAAAATCAAAAATGGGTACAACTCTAGCTGTCGTAACAACACATCACCGTAATTAATTTTATAAATCAGTTTGGCTGATGTTAACCTAATTTTTATCCTTTAATTTCAAACACAACCCTGGAATTAAGAACATTGTTCATATCACGTTATATTGCATATTATATTTTTGTATTAATATTTGAATGTGTCAAATTATGTGTTAAGACTATTCATCAACTCGTTTGAGCATTATATTTTAGTTGATTATGCATTATAATTTAATATAATTGTTTCTTCAAAAAAAATTATTTAAATTGTACATTTTTGTGCTTGTCAATTTCCCTTTATACATCAACCGCTTTATTAAATGCTTGATTTATAAACTAATTTTATAATTTTTAGATCAATTTAATTAAGTTTTAACTTTAATTCTAATCACTCCTTACTTTCAACTATTGTTTTAGAATGCTTTCTAAAATGTTACATTATAAGAATAGTTATAAAAACACTTAGTTTCTGACCACTTTCAGCAAATTTATTAAATGCTTGATTTATAAACTGATTTTATAATTTTTTAGATAAACTTAGTCTTAACTTTCATTATTCTTATAATATAACGACATTTTATTAATGTTTGGTGGATGGGAATACAATCCTAGATTATTTTACAACTATTAAAATACATCCTCTACATAATTCTGTTACAATAAAACAAGTTTTATTTAAAGAGCTTTAATCAGAATATTGAAGTGTTTAGCATATAGGATTTACAGCAGATCTGGAAATCACTACGTTGGGGACATATCCAACCACTAAGCGCTGTAGTCGATACGAGAGGGTGAGAAGAGAACTCGAATTGGTGGAATTGCTTGCTGTTTTTTTTGTAACTCGTTTGATAATGTTTCTGGTGCTAAAAACTTTAAGATAAATAAACATGTGCTTAAATGTTAAAATTTGTGATGTCTTTATTGCATTAGTTTAATTTAAATAATCATAAAATTCTCGGTAATAATTAAAGATAAATTATAAATAGAACTATTTCATAATACATTAGAGGCTCTACCCCCTCCCCTCTACCCCTTTTAAATGCCATGACCATCCATAACATGAAAAACAGTTTGACTGCAAGCCATGCGCTTTAGTCAGCATGACCAAAAGTGTAGTTTAAATTGAAATCCGATAAAATGTCAAAAATTATAAATAAGCCAGACTTATTTATTTACATCAATAATTGTTTTGGGACAGGCAATGAGTTAATATCTTGTTACCAATCATGTAAATATTATATCTGATTGGTTCTGGTGGAATTATTAGACAAAGCTATAATTTGACCTCAAATAATAGCAGAAACGTCTGCAACTATTATATCCTCAACAAGGTTAACTCCAGAAAACATTATTTAGATTATGATTATATAACTTATTTTTTCTGGAATTAGTCGTGTTGAGGGAATCATAATTTAGGACGTTTCTGATTTTGTTTGAGGTCAAGTTATAGACTTTTCTAGTAGTTCCAACAGAACATATACCTACGTTGGGGGAGATCATTAATTAAAGTCTCTTCGATCAAATGCTTGTCACGCCCAGTGTACGTCCCCTCTCGAGACAAACTCGCTGGCGACAACAGCTGGACGCAATGCGTCGCGTCGCCACCCACCAAATAAAAAAAATAGTTTATTGTTTTAGAAGGAGCTCGCCCGTGCCGCGCCACGCTTTCTTGTACATTCTTTTTTTACAACCTTTAACGACCATTCCCTCTCCTTTCTTCTTTCACGAACATTTAGGAATCTCACAGAACCTATGAAGAGTCCAGAAACGTTCTTACTTGATTGTTTGGAGGACGGAGATTTGGAGAAAAACTTTATTCAGGACATTTTTACAACCGGGTCCGCTAATGGGTATTTAATTAACTAATTTTTCTATATTAGTTAGAGGGAACGCACATACATTTGCGTGAAAGAAGGTTTGGAGACAATTTAGGAAAAATAACATTCTGACGAGATCCAATCCCCGAACTTTTCATTAGCGGAAACCCAGACTAGATTAGCTTGATATTATGTCCACGTGACCACGATAGCGATTATACAATTACTAGAGAATAAGATATAGGTAGTTGAATGTCATAGTGGCGTATAGTCCAAACGGGTAGTAAGACGCGGTGCTAATAAAGAAAAATTGTCATCGTAATTTGAAAAAAAAAAAAAAGTTCGTAACTCCACATGGACTTTCTCGCTCTATTGTCTAAAAATGGAAATATTTACTCAAAACTCGTAATATATGTTAAACGAAATAATATAGACTATCAAACCCAAGCATAAATTGCACTATACTTACGTAAAACATTTTTGAATCCCGGGTTTAAAATTAATAATTATATTTTTAAAGAATGTCCTTATTTGTGTGTTTGGACCAATAAAAATGATTAATTTTGGGTCCACAAATGTCAACACTCTGTATTAAAATTTCGACTTCCGGTTAAATTTTAAATTTTATTAGGTGTTACACATCTTCAAGTCATCGCATTGCTCTTCAATTCCTCATCTATAAAATTTGACAAAAAAAAAGTAAGTATTGACTATTGAGTCTAAAATGAAGGAGATAGATCATTGTTGTACAAACATTCCTCCTAAGAAGTTTAAGGAAAAATAGCAAACTTTTTGAAAGACTTACTTTTATTTAATTACTCAATTGCGTAGGAGAATTATAGCGTTAAAATTTAAGTAGTATTTATTTACAACTAAGGCTCACTACATTGTATTAATATACTTGCCAATATCTCAGAAACTGTTGGTTTTTTAAAAATTAATTTTGTTAAATTTTTTTTTATTTTTAATAGTTATAAAAATTTTCAATGACAAGTTATTTAGTATCTCAAATAGTTGCAGAGATACAAAAATTTCCGCTTCTGTAAAGTACCCTAAAATTCATTTTTAGAGGAAAATGGAAATAGCCATTTCATTTATAATCTTAATAAACTCCTAGATACGAATAGGCCTACTAATCAAAATCGTTAGAGCTGATTTTGAGAAAATAGATTTTTTTTCTTTTTCAGTTTTTATTACTCTACTCTTAATTTTAGGGTTAAACAGACACACAGAAAGACGGCGTTGCAAAAACCAGTTTTTAGTGTTCAGGGGGTCATGAGACGTTGACATCCATCAACATTTCGGGTTAGATTTTTTTTTACGACCGCAATACTTTACCTTTAGTGTTCGAAAAGTTTATATATATATAATTGCATATATCTTGAAAGCATTGGTTTTAAAAAAATATTCTTCAATTAAAAGACTTGAATTATAAATAGACCTACATATTTACCATGATAAGTAATTTCATATCTCAAATAGTTTCGGATATATGTTTAAAAAATGCGAATTTACGCATAATACAGGAGCCTTTAAATTCATTTTACCGAAATATTGAGATTACCCACTTTGTTTGTAATATTTATACATGTTGAAAAAGGAAATTTAATCAAAATCATTAAAGACGATTTTGAGAAAATTGACTTTTTCTTGTATTGTCCTGCAGTAAACTACCATTAAATATTCAAGGGTTAGATATCCAGTTACTAATACCCCTCGAGACAACCCTATGAAAACCCTAGATACCAAGTTTTAGCCCGATAGGTAAAATAGTTTAGGCTCTAGTTGGTGAAATAGACAGACATACGGAAATTTTTTAAAAAACTTTTTCGGATTCGGGGGTTCATGAAACGTCGATATTCTTCAAAATCTTAAGTTCGATTATTTTTTATGATCACAAAACTTCTCTACCTGTGAGATAGCGAGAGAGTAAAAATCTTGGTGCCGTGTTTCTTAATACCCATCCGGGCTATTCACATATTTATTCTAATGGAGAGTGAATGAAGAGGGTAGAACTATGAGTAACTATACCCTACATGCATTTGTAAGAGGGGAGGAAGAGTAGGAAAACATTTCGAAAAAAACCTTCAGTAACCGGTCCAGGATTCTAACTCTAATCTTTTTATCACCAGCAATTCTATATATTACCATGGTGTTGTCTGAGACCGTGTGACCACCGATACATGATTTTTTTTAGCAGCCCGTATTCAGGTTATACGCTAATGTACTAACTACGCTAATATTTTTTTAGGAATTAGGAATGTTATATTTACAGGAAGTGTAGCCACATTTTCATGGCAAGAATGGAAACTAATTTTAAGAAGACCACCCTCAGTACACCCGATTAAGAATCGAACCTCAATGTCCACGCCATCAAGGGTATATTAAACTGTGAGAGTAGCACGTTAGACCATGCGGTCACCAGAGCTGGGTCGATACATGTTTATAACCAATATAACGTGTTTTTATGCATCGGGGTATGTACGAAGATAGCTATTAAAATGTATATATATATATATATATATTGCGTATAGCCCTAACAGGTAGTAAGATGCAGTGACAATATGTTATATATATATTTATTTATCATAGATATAGCAACGTGGTTAATAATGGCTTGTGAATTAAGAAGGTATTTTATAGATATTACACAAGCATTAAATTATTTATAGGATGGAGAGCCCATAATAGAAAATTACATCTGGAAGAATAGCTTCCATTCTCCTACATGCACCCAGTCCAGATTCGAATCTTGACCTCCTCGTCATCAGCAATAACGTCTATTGTCAGACTAACACCTTAGCACATGTGATAACAGTTGCGAGTATCTATATGGTGTCCAATTTTGATATCTGACGCTTGAAAAGTTGAGGTTATACTTTCATGTATTCATACGCCAAGTAATGTAAGCTACAGATCCTTTATGATCGATAGTATCAATACATATATAATAAAATTAACACTATAGTTAAATTTAATTGTTAACTTTCCAAAAAAATGGTTAATCATTGATAAAGTGTTTTCTTAACAAAATATTGCGTCCATTATGATAGGTGGGTGCCAATAAATTAAAGATTAAAGTCAACCCACTTTAATGAATAGTCTAAGAATAAATTGAATTGTAGTTTAAAAATAATTAAATATTTTTTATTGCATATATTGTGGTGTGATTTAGTTTTTCCAACATTTATCATCTGGTATGAAATTATTAGGAGTCCACTATTCAATGTAATATTACCTTCAGTCTGATTTTCATAGGAAGTCCGTTATTTGAAAATTGTAGTCTCATGTTGTCACAATGGCGGGAAAATATATATTACATTTTATTTTTAAATTATTAGTCCATTTAATTTAGAATGTAAAAATAAAATACATTAACCCATTATACAATATTATTGGACGCTTTTATAACTTTTTAGATGTAAATTACAATTAAAAAAAAATATTTTCAATCAACGTTGGTTGTTGAAAGTGGACTTCCTATTAAAATCAAGGTTTAAGTAGATATATTATATTTGATGAAAGTTCAACCGATAAATTAACCAGTTGAGTTTAAAGTGCTATTTTGAAAACAGTTAGCCCATTTGTACAATGCACATTCAACAAATTGTCAAACCCCTTTTTTGTCGCTACGATGTGTTCAATAAGTTTAAATGTGTGTACACAGCAGATATGATAGGACAAAACCATGTTTTGGCAGTTGAAAAGAGTTGTGTAGGGCCACAACATCACGACTACTAATTTTTCTTACAAACAGTATGTGCCTTGTGCATTCAAATAAGGCCGTGTACCCCGGGTATAAATCGGTCCTTCCTCAACATAGTGTGAATGGGTCAGCCTCATTCTAGTTTTAGAAGAAATACAGTGAGTATTTATCGTTCAGTCATACTTCTTTATTTTTATTTATTTCTGTATTATTATTTTTTTAGTTTTTTTTTACAAAGACATTACTGAATGGTCAAAGAATCGACCAACTTGTGGATGAGATTGAAAATATACTTTCTTTCTACAGCAACAGCCTAAAAGAGTATTCGGCCAATAATTTGACTAAATAGCCGTGGCTTGAAGTTTGCGAGGCACTATTGGAGAATTATAATTGCAAGACAGGTCAACAGAAGATCGAGGATAGTAAGTTTGTAAACAAAAAATAAAATTGTTGGGGGTAAAATAATTTCTCTTTTGTGTGACATATTTTTATATATTTTTAAATTTTACAAAACCTTTCTACAAGCCTTTCAATCCCTGATAAATGCTTACATATTACATTAAAAAGTGATAAATCAGATAATAATGCTTATAAAATACTATTTATCAAACTACATTGTAGAGTAGTGTTGAACAGTCCCAACCAAGTTTTCAGTTTTCCCCAGTAGACAAACTCCCCACTTTTTCTGCCAGGAGACACTATCCCGAAGAATAAGTGAAGTGTCCTGTGAAGTAATTCTTCGTATCCCATGCTGAAGGAGATCCTCTTAATCTCTATGGGCTGACGGGCCCAAGAGGACTCTCGTACAAGGTGTCATCAAAATTAATTCTATCTTAGCAGTGCACGTAATTACCCAACAAGTAGCTGACTCAGAAAGAGGTGAACTGGTGTTCAGTGGCTTGTACAAAATACGTCACGTTGATAGTAAAATTCAAACGGTGCATTATTTCACACGACGAGCTAAGATGTGTCCATAGTTATTATTATTAATTTTTATCACCACGTCTTACTACCCGTTCAAGTTATACACCACGGTTGTAGTTAAAAATACTCTGAATATAGGTAGTTTTTTTTACACATGCGGTCTCATAATATTTATGGTCAATCCAAAAGTAGCATCTGCAAAAAGAAAAAAAGGCATGAGTCGACCATTTTCATCATAAGGCAATGGTCTAGAATACGAAATACCGATGGTATTTTCAGCAAGTAATTTCCACATTTAAGATTATTTGAAGATGGTCGATTCACCCGATGTTCCTTAACATATACTATAGCCATAAAGGAAATTATATACAGAGTCAACCCAGGCCATCAGAAGAAATGAAGAATATTCTTGAAATTGAAGTATCTTCTTTCAGTTCCACTCAACTGTACAATCTGAATGCGTTTCCCATCCTAAGCACCAATTTCATTTATAAAGTTTGTTCTATTGAATTAGTTGGCAATTTGAATCAAGTCATGTCTATTCTGTTATGACTCATGTACAGTGGTACCAGGACATCACATAGGTTGCTGCATGTAGTTTTGATGATATCTTGTAGAGTTTTGAAGCCCAAGATGTATGTACTCCTGTGAGATGGTATGCATGGTCATATCCATAGAGAGGTATCTGTACAAATTAAAAATTAATAATTATTATAAAAATAATAATAAGTATAAGTGATGCAACATGTTGGAGGTAGCATACATATTAGTTGTATTTTTTTATTTTTGTCTCTGGGAAAGAGATCTAAGACCAGTGAAATATATAATTTTCTTTAGAATATTAAGTTCTATTTAAAACTATTATTGAAATTCTAGTTATTCTTATCTTTCTAAAAACTAAGAAAATTCACCTACTTAAAACCTTTGATTCTAAGAAATAAAGCCCTTTTTTCTAAATAAATTTGTGCCTTAAATGACTAAGGAATTGTGAAGCAGAATAATTCTATTTTTCTTTAAAATTGCTCTGCAAATTACTTCTCCAATTGGTGTCCTAAACAATTGAGGGCCCGACCAGAGCCAAAAGTTCATCAAAACTGAAATTCACTTTCTATTTTGGGAAAACACTGAAAAGAATAGTTCTTATAACGTTCAAAACTTGTTTACAACTTTCTGAGGGAAAGGCTTTCACTGTAAATGAGGTACCCAATTTTTTTGTACCGCATCTCAATACCCATTTTGCTTATACTCCTGAGTACCAATTTAACTAATGGGATAGGGACAGGAAAGTTAAATTTAAGATAAGTGTACACACATTTTCATGGAGAGAGATTGTTAAACTATCCCCAGTACACCCGGCTGGGATTGAACCAGGATCTCCTCGTCATCAGCAATCAAGTATAGTTCTATAATAGTGCTTTAGAGCTTAGACTATGTGTCTACCGAGGCGGGCTACCCAAAAATGACGTCCACGTCACCGTAGTTTTATATTCCTGCTTTAATGTGAGGTGCTAGTAAGCGTGAGCTTGGGACAGTATTTTTGTCTCCAAAACTTAAATATATGAGCATAACTACTAAAAGAACTTAAATAGATAACTTTTTTCTAGCAGGAATTACAACACGACACTGGCGGTCACGTGATATAAGACTTCAGATTTAGAATACACTGGAGGTTTATTGACGATGAGGTTGATGTAAAATCACAGTCAGATCCACTATTTTTTCCAACATGGTATTTGTAATTATTCCATCCTTTGTTCGTCCACGTTAATGCGGGTGAACTTTAAACTACCACCCTCATTCTTATACCTTGACTTAAGCGGGAAATATTTTATTTATTTATTTGGTGTATTTACCATTCACTTTATGAACCAACTTTTTATACAAGAAAATAAATTAAAAGCTAACTTAATTCCTGAGTTGACACAGACACACTGCCACTCTGCCTTCATTAACTAAACATAATGAAACGGGAAGCCCTTATTTAACTAACTATATTCAAAAAATCATTTCAAAACAAAAACTTATTGGTTTGACCCCTCGCAAAATTTCAAGAACCTATCTTCCGACTAATGGAATAAATTTATCAGTATATTTATTTAAAATAAACCATTTCTAGATGTTGTATTGTTTAAAGATAGTAAAATGGCCTTGATTGTATCAATCCCAATGTTTTCTAAAGTAGAATACAGAAAAACGTACAGTAATCCGAACTCTGGTACATACCTTTCAGGACGACCTCCCGGTCAAGTGTTCACCATTCCTTGCCACCAATCTAGAGGTCTGGGATTTGAATCCTGGCGTAACAATTAATTATTTTTTTCCTAGTGGGAATTACTGTTCCTATGTTTGTCTTTGTCTTAATAATTATGTTTAAGTTAGGTTCAAGACTTCTACAGACACTACATAATCAACATAATTATCACAGCCATCCCATCGGGTTCAAATAACCACACCTACATTATGCACCAATCTTAAAATAGATATACATATACGCCAATACCAGTAGAAGACTAGAAATGTCTAGTTGACGAAACCTGGTGGCATACACTAATAACAAAGATAAAATATAAAACCTGCCTATCTTAGGCGTAGTCCATCCATGGCCCACTAACTAAGTAACTACCCGCTTCAGTGGCCACCTGGTCTAACGCGCTAATCTCGTGTTTGATTAGACCACCAATTACAGGGAGATTGGGATTCGATCTTGGTTGGATGCACTGAGGGTGTTTTTTCCTAAACAGTCTTCCACTCTTCCTTCACGAAAATGCGGGTGCTTTTACTTTAATTAAGCCTTCCTAATCCCTAACCCATTAGTATAATTAGTGCATAGGCGTATAACCAGAATGGGTAGTAGGAAGCGGTGCTGAAATAAAAAAAATTATTAGATAAAATACTAACCTATAACAATAAATCGCATCTAAATGTGATTTTCTGCCTTTTTCATTTGATATCAAGAAAATCGGGACTTGTTTTGTGATTTATTATTTTTTAAATATATCATATTTTATTTTTGTAAAAATGACTGAATGGTTGTACTGGTCTTAATTTAATTGGCTAATTTCTCTCAACCCCTTAGAGAGAGACATATTGTTATCATCAACAAAAAATTGAGCTCATGAATTTGATAAATTTCGATGTTTCATGACCCGTTAAAACAAAAAAAGTTGTTTTAGTGATGCCGTCTCTCTGTCTTTCTGTTTGTCTGTATCTAGGCTTTGAGCCCAAAGCATTTTACCGATTGGGCTGAAACTTTGTATCTAGGCTTTTTATAAAGTTTCCCAAAGGATTTTTTTTTAAATTTTATACACAACCCTAAATTAAGATAAGTTTACTGAGGGTGAAAATAGAAAAATATATATTTTTATCAAAATCCGCTCTAAATATTTTGAATAAATTTTGTTTCTACCACTTTTTAACATCGCGAAATTTTCCAGTTTTAATCATATCGTCGCAACTATTTGAGATACCAAATAACTTATCATATTAAAGTTGTAGGGGTGTACTATTGAAAATTTAAAAATACATTTGTAAATTTTTTATTATAAAGTCAATAGTTTTTGAGCTATAGGCAAACACATTATTGTTTAATACAAAATTTTTAAAATAAATGTCTAATGCTATTCTCTTTGGTAGACATTGTAACAATATTGAATTAATGGAGCCGCGCTTTGGGCGTCAATTGTATCACTATGGAATCAATCGATTGTTACACTATGGACTAGTATCCAGATATAATAATGCTGTGATGATGTTCAGGTGGTCTATAGCTCCGTGATCGAGCACTAATTAAATCGGTATATTAATAAACTTGAAGAAAGAGAACTATTGATGGCTGTTTATTCACACACGGTTTATTTAAATGACACCTGTTAATTACTTGTACATATTCCAATTAAAAGTTTTATATCACTGCACACTTGTGATATTAATGTAAGATATTCTAGACTGTGACTGCCAGTGTGTGGCTCTGACTGACTCGTGCGTGGGCGGGATCTCGGTGTAGATGTTTGGATCCCGGAGATACCTTAAACATACGCACAATGGTTTATATATGACATACCCCTTGCCTTTCTCTCACCCTCTCCCCTCATCAACAGTGTAAAATCCAACTAATAAAAGAGTCCTGGCGACAGGTTTTGTGAAGGCTAGATTCTTATTGGTTTAGGGGATTGGCGTCTTCACCAAATAGGCCCTACTGCGAGGTTGTTCCTTTTAACAGGAAAGATGGTATAAAAAATATATTTTAGTGGTGAAATCCTTTTCACATTGTTTCTGAGAAGCACGTGTTTCTTCATGGATGAAACTTAAAAGGATACTCTACATATATTACTTTAAAATAAAAACTACCTTCATCCATGACATTTTACATAATTTATAGTAATCCAAACCAATATCATTACAACATAGATATTTCTAAATATTTTTATGACAAAATTTCTAAAAAAGCTTCATTTATTCTCTTCATTGGAGTGTTTCTGCAACAATGTATGTTATTTCATTTTACAAATCTTAGTTGTTTTTAATAAATATAGTCTGGCTTGATCTGTATTGTCAACCTCAAGCTAGTCGTTATCCTTGGAATTAGATGAGCTCTTAATCACTTGTCCGTGGGTACGTGCAGAAATATTGCCAAACAATCTCTATAGCTTCAAAGCATCTGATCGTTTGCGGTAGTTCCTTCTTTAAAGCGATACTGGACCTAATGATCTGGAACCTGGCAACTATATTTACAGGTGTAGGTTTATTATATTAATATCAAGCTATTGTACCTGTTAACCCCATTAAATCAGAATGGTTGATCTTGCGCGGACGGCAGGAAAGTAAAAGTCACTTAAGTTGACCTGTGAGACCTTCGAGCTGTGTTGTTAAATTAATGAGGAAAGAAGGGGTGGGGATAAGGGGGAGACCACGCCTCGCCTGTAGTCCTTGGCACCCCGCCCTATCCCCTGTACCTACTTGTAGGTCACTGTATATTCTCATGGTTATTTCTGACGGGGTTCATAGGTCAATCGACAGAGATTTCTCTCCCACACATGTTAAAAGATACGTGACAGCGTTGACAGATACAATTTAGCGAACCTATTTTCCAATTGATTTAGTTCGCTGTTTGAAGTCACAGCTCGAACCATAAATTCCCAAAGCTTTTTATTTAATTTAATATTATATCATTAGTTGTTACCTTTGAATGTTATAATCTTTACTGTATCACATATTAGAATTATATAAAAATTATTATAGCAATGATGGTGAATAAGTAGCAAGACAAAATATGTTTTATGTAGTTTGTGTCAAAATGTTTAAAAATCAATCATAAGCAAAATAACTTAAAAATTTTTTTTAAGGAAAATACATTACTATTTATCATATAAAACTCACCGTAAGTCCATTTTTAAGAAAATCCTTTAAGCCATTTTGAAAAAATTTCAGGTTTCCGATCATTGTTTACAAGTATATGAATACACATAAAATCATTTCCCCCAAAGTGAATAGTACTATTTTTACTGTCAAATACTACTCAAATATCAATTTAAACAAAATTTCTCGAGAAATTCTCAATATTTTTAATCAATAAACGACTTATCTTAAGGGCTGGAATCAAAACCAAAATTATTCCCCTAGTTATGATCATATGTCATCCTAATTTCACCTTTGAACTAAGTCCATCAAAGAATTTCGGCTTCAGCACCGGGGACATAAAGATAGACGGACAGACAGAAATGTAAGACCCAAGTATTTAGGTTCAGGGTCACAAAAATATCAATTCATCCCCTTAAAAAATGTATAACGATTACAATTCTTTATCTATATGAGAAACTAAATGACATAAAGGCCCTACATCAAGATTTTGACCAAATATATTTGATGTACCCCAAATTTCCATAAAATTGTATTTGTCATTTTATCTGTATTTACGTATGTATTTTTGTTTGAATATATTCATGTATATATATATATATATACTTGAATATATTCATGTATATATATATATATATACTGGTATGTGTGTGTAAATGTATTTATGTATGTATGTATGTATGTATGTATGTATAAGTATGTAGATATATGTATGTATGTATATGTATGTGTTTATGTGTGTGTACGTGTGTGTGTGTATGTGTACATGTTGGTATGTATGTATGTATGTATGTATGTATGTATGTATATGTACTTATCAATATATATTTATATTTTATTTTATGTTTTATGTGTAACAATTTGCTCTGGGGTAAGCAAGAAACTGTGCATATAGCTCATAAACAACTCCGTATTTAAGGTAAGGACGTAGAAGTTGTGATAAAATATCAGTGAGCCAGCAGTTCTTGTATAAACATTTTTTTTGTTAAAATAAAAAAATATTGCTTCAGTGCAAATATAAAGATTAATTTGCTTCATATGGTGGCCTCAACATTTCTTGTATATCCATCAAGGATTCCCTAGAATTTAATGATGCATATTTATTTTCATTTAAAAAGTTCATCATCTAATGCCACAATGCTGATGCCAGATAGTCAAGATATATTGATATCAGCATGTGAAGAAAATTAAAATCTATGTTTTTACTGTAGCAATAGTTTATTTATTTTGGTAAAAGAGTTTTTTTATAAATACTGCAAAAACACTGCCCTTTTCTCGCGTCATCTATTTAAATCTCCACCTTAACCATTTCCACCAACTTTCTATACACTTCCCTATACTTGCATACTTTCCTCGCTTCAATAACACCCATACTACTTTTAATATTTATTCTAATTATTTTATTTTTATTCCTGAATGTTGTTTTCCCTTTATATATTTTGTACGTAAGGCAGGTGCCATACATACAATCTATTGCTACACTGTGGTTTTTAATTTGGTTTGTGTCAGTTGAAATAAGCTTATTTTATTTTATAAACCCTCCAGAATAGCGAGATGAGGTCTCGCGTATTTCAAGTAAGAATTAAAATATGTGTGCGCATAAGGTCATTAAATCTCTACTAGATATAAAAAAAGTGTCGGTCTTTGTTTCTGTTTCCTAAGATTTATGGTACCGATAGACTGATTGCCATGCAGTTTTTTATATGTGGATTTTTTCCAGGATGGTTTTAGTCTATTGATCAACCTAGTTTTATATTAAAAACTTTGTCTTAAAATGCATTATGAATGATGAATTCTCTTATGGGATGTAGAACTCAATAAATTTCTAAACAATTTGAAGCACTGGTCGAAATCTGTAGGAACAAAGTACAAAATAATAACAATGTAGGAAGTTGCCTTTGTTAAGTCCCTGCACTCACTGATCAGGGCTACGGATAATTCTGTTGGTCTGGAATAAATCTCCACTCATTCTTGTGTCCAACTTTCTATAAAGCCGTTGTTTTCGGGTTCTCTTCCCATATTTATGTTCAGTATTGTTGAGGGTTCAATTTACAAAATTGAGTGTTCACGTAGTGATTGGTTTACTGCCACTGGACAATCGTATTTTAAACAAACCAGTATCTCATAGGTGTTCATGCTGATTTTGAAACGTTATAATATTATTTGGCATACGTCTATTAAGAAAGTGATCCATAAAAAGACGTCTGGCTTTAGCTGAATGACAGTTGGAAAACCCAAACATCAAATACATATATTCCCTTTCTCGATGTGAATAAATATCCATTATCCCTTCAATTTTACAGCAAAGTAACAAGCTTCGACAAGTGGTTATCTTATCAAGAAAACTGATTGTATTGACGCACAAATATGATCAATTTATTATTTTGTGCTTATAGAATAATAATCAATGGCTTACATGAGATGTTAATTATTTTTTGTAAATAGTGCAATTAAATTACTCATATTAGCTAGGTTTGTCAAAGGAATTATTGTAATACTAAAATAAATATAATTTAAAAACAACGTTAAATAAGACACATGTTCATATACACTTATTTCCATGTTTGGTGTGTCTTGATTCCACCCATAAAGTGGTTCCCACCGGTTAAAATACACCCTGTATTATGAGTTTACGAAAAAAAAATCACTAGAAAAATACCAAACCAGATTAGTAAAATTTTCGTACCAATAAGTGAGTCAAGAAAGATTGTTTTTGTTAATTTAATCAATGTATGAATATGTAAAATTTGTGATTAATACTTTTTATTGAAATTCTACTACTTTTTGATTATCGATATTACGTTTAATCGTATTTTCTGACAAACCTAGGAACATAAATTTTAATATCATAAGTTTCCATTGTTTAATCAAGTTAAAAAGCGCATAATTTTAGCAATGCGTCTTACAAATTGTTTAGTCTATATGCAAATGTACTAATTAACTGATGTTCCAGCTATGAGGAAGGTAAAGTTTAGAGAACATGAACCTGCATTTTTGTAGAGGGAAAATGGAAAATTAAGAAGGAAAAAGCACCCCCAATACGCCCATCTGGGCTTTAAACCCTGATCCCCCCATAATTTGCAGTCTAGTTTACAGCAAGAGTGACTCCATAGACCATACATCCACAGAAGCGGGTTTATTACATATTCGAAGTACAAAAATTAGACTAGTATATGATTATGCATTTCTTTTCTTATATAGTAGGCCTTATATCAACATAATTTAATATAAATTATTTTAACTTAAATGTTTTCTTCAAATTGTTACCTCATTTACTATCAACAGAGTGTGGACATAAAACTAGGAAGCATGCTCACTAGTTATTGCCAACGTAGGAACGAGTTGATTGGTGTCAAAGGTCACGAAGCTAGCTAGTTGTTTCCCAAACACACATTTATTGTATCGCTATGGGCGGAGCTCTTTTATAAACCACTGGACAATGTATTTGGTGCATCTGGGGCCAATCTCGCTTATCCACTTAGAGTAGCTCCAGGGTAAGAAATAAAGACTCATAAAGATTATCAAGTACCTGCATCAGTTGGCACACGCGGGATGGACGCCAATCTTGTCTAGTCTGGTTAACCAGCGATGGCGAGGTCAGGGTGGATTTATATCCGTGAGTAATGAAGGTATTTTTTCCTAGCTAGTTTCCCAACTTCTCTCCACGCAACTGTAGGTAGGTTTTCAATCAACTCTAGCATCCTGATTCCTATTAAATTAGTTTGTTTAATGTGGAAATCTCTTAGGGTTATCGACTTAATAGTGCAAATTATTTTCCATATAGTCTTTTTCAAGTTTCTTTCAAACTGAATCTGACAGTATTTTTAAACTCTTAGCCAAGGAAACGGTATTTTTAAGAAGATTTAGAATAAATTTATGTTCTCTGTTAATATACCAGGGAAACAATATAATGGGAAACTGCCGCTAAGTAAACAGTTTTATTCCCTCTTATTAAATGGTAGATCTACTCTCAATGTTGCCAAACTCAAAATAACGATTTTAATAAACATTGCGTTGGTACTGAACATTTATTTCTCATTTGAAGAATCAATTAAATAAAAATGTAGATTCTCAGTAAAACTAAATCTAAAGATACTCTCATTTCAAATTGAAAAAATAATACTATTTGCACTTGTTCGTCAATTCTTCGTCTTTTATTCTAGCATCCAAATTACCTAATCGATAAGTGCTATAGGTTTTAACAATACATTTAATTTTATGATAGTAAAATTCGAATGTATTTTAGACCTTGCATGCTAGCTATATAGTGATATATTTAAGGTGGTTTATTAATTTCCTAAGTGAATTTAAAGAAGGTGTGTTGGTAAAAAATTAATAATGCTACTCGTTTTGAATGCAATAACTTTATACAGTATGTAATTGGAACAAAAGATGTGTCTAAGTCAGTACCAAAAAAACTGTGAGGAGGGAGTGGAAGGGGGCGTCTTACCTGAGGAGGCTCTAGCTGAACTCCTCCATCAGAAGAATTCAAAATGTTTGCTCAACATTCCTAGCCTTCTCATGAATACATTTAAAGGATTTTGAAACTTAATTGTGTAAATAAATGGTAAACATTTATAATTTTCATATACACTACTATAATAGGCACTTGGTGGGGAAGGGAGTTTACTCCCCCCCCCCC
>CABEEJ010001638.1:108452-144666 GCA_901482245.1 Timema douglasi
CCCCCCCTCAATTCCCGCTATGTATTGCCCAGATATAGGTAGACTTACGTTTCTCCAACGAAGTTGCGTATTCGTAGATTTCTAAGCTGTTTTGAAAATCGGACTGCTGCATAACTTGACACAACTTAGTACTCTAAGTGGTATCACACATAGACGCCAATGTATTAAATAGAAGGAAAGGGAAGAAAATGAGCCGTCCACCCTGGGAGGCCTCTTGTTTATCTACTGATAACATTTCTCCTCTGACGAGTTTACACACTCACTATACTATTTGCTTATTTAAAATATTAACTTACTTTTAAAGTCACCTTTTCTTTACTTCCTATTCTAGACAGACAAATGCTAAAACGGATATTATTAATATAAATCACGGAAGAAGGACTCCAATAGGACATCTTTTAAGCTAGACTAAATAAATTGAGTTGTAGACGATTTATAAACAATTTGTATATATAAAAACTACTTCAAGATAAAAGTAAATATTTTTAGAATTATTTAAGAATTTATTGTTTTTGTTTTCAACTGTATTTCTTTAAAACTCGCTGGATATATTGGACATTCATTAGCATGGGAATCTTATCTTGACCGGCCGTGACATCACAGCTAGGCAACGTCCTTCAGGTAATAGATGGTCGGTATGATCAGCGGTGTGATTTAGAGTCCCTTCACACGGGGCCACTCAGCAGCGTTTACGAGAAGCGCTCCCGCTAGCAAATGCTAGAGATAAATTGAAAGTTTTCCACATAGCCACAGAACAGTGACACTTCCTACGGTCTGAGTAGTTGGCTTCACCGCTGGTGGTGGCCACCAAATGTGGCGCTGCTCGTTGCGAAACCATAAATTCAAATGAGAGTTTTTCCACGGGACTGCATCCACGCCGTTGTTTTAGTGGCACGTACGTGATTTGGTGGAAACGCTGCTAACGCGTGTCTGTTGGACACTTCCCTACCCTATGACCACCAAGTCTTTACTTGAAAATGAACGAGGTTGCTTTAGTTACCAAAATTTTTGTTGTGGAACATTTTGAAAATAACTTTGGACAAGGAATTGCTGAGGGAAATCTTCAAGGCATTTTGGACCCATACTAATTATATAATGAGCTAATATTACTCTATTTTAATTTATACAATAAAGAATATACAATTTTAAAAATATTATATTTTTATCACACCTCCGTGTCAAAGCCATTCTTTCATATTGTTGAATGGCCTGTCTCATGATGGTGTCTTTTTGTCCAAATTTCATTGCTAGTTCCAGCTAGAAGCTCTTGAAATGAGTTTTAGACATGCGAATGTATTTTTTTTTTAAACTTTTCAAAATTGATTTGTAGCTCATCAAATAAGTTATGAAACAGCCCAAGATTCGGTATTTCCATAAGCAATAAGTGGACTTAGAATATTCCCTTATTTTTTGTGCGTTTATTATATTCCTCAGAATGAGTAGCAACGGTAGAAGTGGATCTTTTCCCACACCCACATTCACTTTAAGAATAAATTATACAGTCAACTCTCGATTATACGACCCCGGGAATATTGTCCCTCTCGAAGTAACGACCCTTTTTTGGGGAACCGTGAAAAATGTGGGAAAAAAAGGTTGAAAAGTTTAAGGAAATCGCTGTAAAATGTGTTTGTTGCATTTATTTAGGTCGCTGCGTTGCAATTATCTTTGTGAGCACTGTATTACTAGTAACTGGGGTGGGTCAGGTATAAAAAAAAGACACCACCTCATCAATGCCAGCCAATATCACTTGACTCTGTCCACCCTCTCCCACAACAAGACAATGTTTCCCCGCGCGCGACTGCCACTACATCACGCGCCAGGCTTGCTTTTGCCATTGTTATTTCGATTCTCGATTTGGTTACTATTTTGGTTTGATTTTGTGAACAATTTTTGACGACCCATGCTATTGTTTAACATTGTTATTTTGATTTGGTTACGTTTTTGGTTGGATTTTGTGAACGGTTTTTGATGACCCAAGCTATTTTTTTTTTATTTGATACGAACTTATAATTTTGACGAAATGAGTGAAAGGAGTACTTTCTTCAAGAAATAGGTAGGTTTTATTTTATTTACTTTTTTCACGTATTGTCTAAAAAATGCAATTTTTTCGTATGAAGGTCAGGAGTGGAACAAAATCTGTTAAAATTCCAATAACGACCCCTTCGAAATAACTACCCTTTTCTAGGGAACCGTGAAAGGTCGTAGAGTCGAGAGTTGACTGTACTCCTATAAATATTTAGTGCAAGCAGGATCTCAAACGTACGGTATGTTGGTAGGACTTCAAACGGGCGTTAGCAGCGCCACCGAGTCTTGTGAGTGTCTTTTCTCAGAAGCGCTGCTAAAGGGACACGTGTGAAGGGGCCCTGAAATCGGAAGCGTTTCCCAGAAGCGATGCTGCGTGTCCGCGTGTGAACGGACTCTTACCAAGACGGACAAACATTACACAGTATAATGATTCCAATGTTAGCCATGTGACCGGACTTATTCATCTCAAGTCCGAATAACAATAACCAAGGACTACCCCAAATCCCCCCACAGGGCTTGAATATAATTTACTTTGCCCCACAATTCCCCCTCCCCTAACTTTTACTTTTCTCTCTGTGATTGGAAACGAGGAAATGACACATCAGGAATGACGCAAGCTTTTTTTTCTCCCTCTCCCTTTTGTCTGTTGCTGCTTGTTTTGATTGAAAGAGGAGTCGAAGACGGGGATTGACGAAATACTAGCGGTGGAATGAGAATTTAATAGCTCATTTGGGATATCTTTCCGTGCCCATAAGACGACTGCTGTTCTTGAAACGTTTCAGAGGAAATAGTAGTGTTAGGAGTCTTAGCCGGCAACAATTTCAGGCACAGATTAACAAAAGTGTTCATTTATATATTCCTAGTATTTTACTTCAACCACTAATTAAAATCAAATAGTAAAAATAAAAAAAACAAGCCTGCACATGAAACTTTGTTTTAGTAAGGAAATATTCCTTATCCTTAAATTTTATTTATTTGAGGTAATTAACGTGTGCTTTATGAATCGACTGATTATATCAGCACACGAAAACTAATATGAGCGAGAAGTCACATTCAAATGGTATATTTTGTCAAAGATGGTGTGGTTGTAATTTTAGTCCCAACCAGATGTTATGAGGTCGGGTTTTTATTCCATTTTTTCCCAGTCTACCTTCACGACAATGCTGGTACATTTATTCTTAATTATTCCTTATCTTCAAGAGAGAATTTCACCCATCTATAAACTAGACAGCTTTAAAGCTTACACCTGCTTCGTAATAAAGATAAATAATATTGATATCATGTCAACGCAATTGAAAATAAATAATTAAGATTTTCCCATAATTGTACACAATTGATAATACATTATATATTAAAGTCTCCTGTGATGTTCATTGATTCACTAGCAGTTTGACCCGTTCTTCGAACTATTAATCAGCACCAGAACTGAAGCAAATTAAAACGTTCAACATCCAGCAGCCCAATTTTTTTTATAGTTTATTGTTGTACAATCCTGAGCTAAGTATGGCAATTACAGGCCAGTCATGATAAATTATTAATAAATTAAAATAAGTAAACTATATGAGACAAAATATTTGTTGTCTAAGTGCACAAATAAAGACAATTCATTAACAACGCAATATTTACCTAAGCACGATCATAAAATAAGTTAAACGAACTAATGTAGATTTTTACAAAAAAAAATTTTTTTAAAAAAAAGAGCATCACAGTTCACCAAAGAGCATGAATATATAAATATAGTAAAATTCCGAAGCTCTCTATGAATTCTAGTTGTATATATTTGTTTGTTTTCAGTAAACTCAAAAAGTACTCGTTGAATCAAGACAGGGATTACTTCTGAAGTTAATTTTTAAGATTATAGGATAAGATAAATACCATGATGCTATGTCATCAGCGGTGAGGCAGTGTCGAAAAAATACGATTGTTAGTGGGACTACTTTTGAATTTCATATTTGTAACATTGGTGACCTGGCGGTCTAGGGGTAAGGTGTCAGACTTCTATGCTGGCGGCTGGGGTTCAATCCTCGGTCCCGGCACAGATTTATCTGATTACCAAACCCTTCCTTCACCTCTGACAAGACATCTTGTGAATGTGGGGAATGCCAGGCCTCCATCGTGGTTCGGATTCCACGCTAAACTGTAGGTCCTTCATTTCATCTCACAATCACCCTACCATTACACATTAGCGTGAGTGCGTATAACCCGAACGGGTAGTAAGACGCGGTGCTAATAATAATAATAATAATAATAACATATTTGTAACAATTCAAAAATATAAACGTTTAATGTATAAATACTTTTTTTATAAGTCTCCTTAGCAATGAGGGGTTTGGAAATATCAACCAACCTATTATAGATCTATTGAGCAACTAGTTTTTTTATATGTTTTCAAACATTTTAAACATTCACATTAGAAGATAAGTAGAATTTATTCACAAATAAAAAATACACATATATAAACTAGAGATGGGTCGATACAAGTTTTTTAGATACTAGATACCGATACCGATACTACCATTTTCTCACGATACTTAATACCGATATAAAAGTCGATACCGACACAGTGGAGAACAAAGTCCAAAGAACCGCTTCATGACGTGACACAAGATGCATCGCACGTAGGTCCCTGATTCCAGGCAGCCGAGAACTAGATAAGTACTATTCCAATTCCACATCATCACGGCCGCAGTTTTTGTTGGATTATCACCAGGCTTTTTTTGTTTTTCATATTGTAGTACACTAATTAAGTGTGGTGAAACTACAATCCTTATGTTTTATTGCCGTGGGCCAGCAAACATATTTTTAATCGATTTAATTGCGATTTATTCTATTTTTACAAGTATTTTTCAAGTTATTTCTATTTTTTCTATACTCGATAGTATTTTTAACTACCCACTCGATAATCAATACCCCCAAGTATCGATGGTATCGAGGTATCGCGAAAAGTATCGAACCAACCCTAAATTAAACTGTCACCTGTCTTTTTATCTTTGGTTTTCATCGATAAGGCAAGGTCTATATTCATGCGTTGTGCTTGGCTGATAGTAAACAATACATACAATACATTGCACAATTCATAATTAAAATACAATTATATATACCTAATAAAAATAAGTGACCAAAGACTAATAGTAAATAACATTTCAATCTTTTATTGTGTATTGCGACAGTGCCTCACCGTAAAAGACGCATTTTTAGTGTGATAAAGATTTTTAGTTTTTTTATTGTTTTTCTTGTAAACTAAGTTTATTTATTTTGTTTCTTTTACAGTAGCATTTAAATATTTATTTTGTTATTCATTCCAACAATGCTTCAACGTAGGAGAGCCACTATTAGTTTGCCTTAACTAGCGTCTTAAATTTTGGCATTTTTCAGTTATTTTAAATTTTTGGGTATCATTTATGTTTAATGGGCTTTGTTTATATGATAAACAACTTTTATTTGTTCATTGCAATAATCCTCTACGTAAGAGAGCCACTGATAGCGTGTATGCATCTGTGTCTTAAATTTAGGTAGTTTATCAAACTTCTACGCTGTTGCTTATGAACTAGGTTTATTTAGCTTTGGTTTTTGGTACTAAGCCAATACAACAATTTTATTTGGTGGGGTAGGGCGCATAATATACAGTACTTATTTAATTGGGCTTAATTTTGGTTTCTTACATATTAAATATATACATATAATAGAACTCTATGGTTTGTCTGCACATTCAAAATTTGTAGCTCTTTCCTTTTGGGTATTATAAACAATAAACATGTCAAATAATCCATTTTTATAATATCTGTTTGTCTGTTTGTTAGTTGCCAGTAAACTCGAAAAGTATTAATCGGATCGAGACAGGACTCCTATTGTACTCAATATTTTTCAGGGAACCGGGGTACTTCATATACCACCACGTTGACATCGGCGAATGAAGTAGGGACAAAAAAATCCTGCTTTAAGCAATGAACACTCGTCACCGCTGGTATTGTTGGTATTTAATATGTCTAACTAGCAGGGTCTGAGGGGGGAGGATATGGAGGTTAGTCCGTATCTATTAATTTATCCTTGTTCGCACATAAAACACTGCTCTCGACAAAATTTCATTATTTTCTAGTGTTAGAAGTTGTAGGATATGTTGGTGTATTGTTTAATTCGAGTGAATCCACAGGAAAATGCCAGTAAACAAAATACTCTTTCACAAAAACATATTGAATAGTAAACATTAACATTAAAAATAATATTTAGTATTTTATTAGTATATTTTTATTGATCTTCATGTGCCAATACTAAACTCAAATTTTCTTCCAAATCGAGAAGTTTTATTTTCTATAAACTACTTCCCACCCCCTTTTATTAAATAACCAAATTTCCAACTTTTATTTTTATTGTGGGTGATCCTTTAACAAATTTGGCAAATTCAGATTCTCTTCCATGCTAAAAATAACATTTATTAATTCATTTTTTAAAGTTTTAAGCCGCAACTTTTCCACTCCCATCCTTTTACAGTTCTCACATGACCATTTTGAAACTTTAGGATGTATTTGTTTATGTTACATTGTTTATTTACTTGCTTGCAGATCTTCACTTTAAGCCACACCGAAAATTAGTGTTCTATATTAATCTGTTGTTTTAATTTATAGCTCTTCCATTTCCTGGAAATCAAATTTGAAATTTGATATGTTCTGACGTCAATTGGTTGTCCGGGAAGGTCTATTGACCTACATGTCAAACTTCTATTTTAAATTACACCAAAAAGTATTTTTTTTATATTAGTTTTAAGAACCTTGATGGGACCACTCTGGTCTATTTACTGTTTCTTTATTTTTAAATTTAAGGGTAAGACATAGATGATGCTTTAAGGTGGTTTTTATACCCAACTGACAAATCTCAATTTTCTCACACTGAAAAGCAAATTTATATTTTAGGTTTGGGAGCTTAGAAACCCCCTATTTCTACACCCTCTTTCTAAATATTAAATATTTAACACTTATTTTGTTATTGGAGTAATCACTTTATATTCATGGCAAATTTCAATTTCATGCCTCACGTAGAATATATTTTAAATAACCCCTCCTCTACTCCTGTCTTTCTCTCTTTTTGCTATTTAAAATCTTGTCTCTTACTGTTATTTGGAGGTGGTTTATATACTTTTTTTGTTGTTGTTGCCAAATTTCAGTTTTCTCCCACACATAAAAATAGTTTGTATTAGTTTCGGAAATGATTATCACACCCGATCCTCCTATTTCAACAACTCTTTCTAAGAATTTCGAACTTTAAGATGATGATGCTACCTGCATGCAACATTTAAATTGTCTACCTCACCTTAAAGTGGTTTTGTCTGTTTATTGTCCCTTCCCCCAAAGTTGCAACTAAAAAGTTAACATTTTTAGCTCTTAATATTTTATAGGAGTGATCATTTTACATTTCTACCATATTTCACTTATATTCCGCAGTTAATTTTTTTCTATTAGTTTTTGAAATTTTGAAACCCCCACTTTTTCCCCCTAGTTCACTCTTAGACATTTCCATATTTTATGATTATAGTTGATTATCTGGAGTTGTCTCTCCACCTCCCTTCCAAATTTTTGTTTTCTAAAAGATTTTTTTATGATTATAAGATTCTCATTTCCTGGAAAGCCATTCTAGACTTTTTTTATTATGTGGATAAATCCCACTACCTTCAAGTTTCTAGGCCTAATGATTTGAGAAATACGGTGATGAGTGAGTCAGCGATTTCCACTACTTTCTTCCCTTCTTCACCCACTCTAGGGATGAAATTTGTAAGACCTTCAAAAACCTCTCACCAAATTATCTAAAAAGACCTTAATTTTAAATTTTAAGGCTCTATGCCCATTGGCTCAAAAGATACATAGGTTAGTTTGAAGACTTTAACCCTCCCCCCCCCTCTTTCCCCTATTTTTTACCTGTTAGAGGTTAAACATCATCTTATCTCTTGACTAGAGCCTAAAGGAAACCTTAAAGTAAAATTTCAATTTTCCAGGCCTAAGGGTTGGAGCAATACTCTTATGAATGAATGTGTGGGTTTGGTATTTGTGATTGTAGGAATATTTTTATTTAAAAACACATTATGTTTCTAAATATTTAAAAAGTTAAATTATTTATTAAATAAAATTGTTTAATTTTGTGTTACACAAATACAGGTTTTAAGTTTTATGCTAGAATTTATTCAATTTCTAATTTTAACATTTGTCAGAATTATTTGTAAAACTAAAAAAAACCTCAAAGACATCATCCCGCAAGAGAGCTAGAGCGATAAAATTTTCACTGTGTGTTGGTGAAGATAGTCTCAACATTTTCGGCGAAAAGGTATCATGTATTCAGCACTTCGAACACTAAAATTGTTTGATATTTTCCTTAACTAGTTCACCTATAGCTTTATAAGCCATCAAAGATCACAGGGATATTAGCACATCAAACTTAATTAGTCAATGATATCTGCATTAACTAAACCCTCAGAATAAACCCCCATAAACATTATTTCAACGGAAGTAAAGGGAAAGAATTTGGGTGGTATTTGAAAAGCATTCTAACATGAGGCTTAATGTTTACCTGTTATTTAAAAAAATTATTAACTAGCTCAATCCATGACAAATCAAATAGAATATATTTAAGTGTCTGAATAACTGAACTAAACTATACATAAACATCAGTTATTGAAACCATATAAACCCGAGAACAAACCAGAATATTTTATACCTGCATCCGATCTCCCTAACCACTCATCCACATAGAAGTGTCGCGAAGGTAAACAAGCTTATCAACTTGTGTAGCACCCAAACTACAGGTCAATATAATTTTATTATGAACTGATAAGCCAAGGATATTGAAACGGGAGTAATGAGCAGTATATTTGTGCATCGGTTGACAGGGAAAACAAAACATCGATGATTTGCCCCCTCATGGCTTATCGGGTGCAAGGTTTATCTATTAAATTCAAGTATAAACACGTCCACCATGGTGGCAGAAATTTAAAAATCATTAATTCCCTTTACTATGGTGATGACTCGCAGACTTAAATAGTTTGAGATTTTGTTTAAAAATATATTTATATATATTTATTACAAAACACAATGCTTGTGTACATCGTGTCTACCATGTAAAGTAGCAGTCTTACCTAACTTGGCTCAAAATGGTGCTATTTATATGATAGGACCATATTGAAGACCACCAAGCTAAGTCTGTAAGCTTTCAGGGTAAGCGGAATGTAGGCTACATTGAAGAGCGGTTTTAAAATTAACTTATATACGATGGCAGACTGAAGGTCTATTACCCAAGCAAGCTGGGTGCACTTTAAATGGGGAATAAAATATACTTGTCAGCAGGAATCAAATTAGGGAACATTCAAATTGTCGAACAAAGTATACATGTCAGCCGGTGCACAGGAATTGTGGAACAACCTGTCATCTTATTCAACTCCTAACCCCTAACTTAACTTAATACAACCTAACCTAACCTAACATAGCATAACATAACTTAATCTAACCTAACATAACCTAACATAATCCAACATAGCCTTACCAAACCTCAATTTTCCATTTTGAACAAAGTAATTATGAATATAATTTTTACTCTGCAGTTCATGTAAGAGTATAACCGATGTCGGATAAGTTTTTCCGCAATTCGTGTGCACCGAGCCAACCTTTCAAAATACTGACACCATTTCTATAGACGTATCTAGCATTTGATCAAATATAATGTATTTGGCTTTATTTTATTCGCATGCACAGCTATAAATTTGTCATCCAGGGGTTGGTTGAGGTACCTTTTCTATGATTACGTTACGTAACTAATTAAAATATATGCTGAGTTAAAACATTAAAGTAAAAGCGTTCTAAAAAACACTATGTCTAGTAATATTCTATTCAAATCAACTTTTATTGTTTCTTAGCCATGATAGAAATAATAGTTTAATTTTTGTACTTGCGTTGGTGAGCACGTGGTATAAATTTTATACTCATTTATATTGGTTGGCCGGTGGTGAGGATGTCAAGGCTCCGATACCAGTCTGGTGTATTAAAGGTGTTTTTTTAAATTAAATGACATCCCACAATTGCGGGTACATTTCCTGTATAACATCACTCTCTTTCCATGCTAGTGTAGTTAATACTGGGCGTATATTTTGAATCGGGTGTGAGATGCATTGAACAAAGCTGTTATCTATTTTTTTATTTTTTTATTGAGAATTTTAGGGACTCTTTAAGGCGTTTAGTGGTATATATTCTAGATACAAAGTCATAACCGTTGGCTTGAGATTCAACCTATGCATTCTCTCACAAATACAGGGAAATGGAGGTTTGAATCTTTGTCGGGTGTAGTGGGGGTGGTTTTTCTTAAATGGTTTTTCACTCTCCCTCCATGAAAATGTAGGTACATTCCTCTAAATTCAATCTTACTAATCCCTAACTCACTGGCGTAATTAGTATATATGTGTTTAGTCTGATCAAGTAAGAAAACGCAGTGCTAAAAAACACATCTTCACTTATTTACAGTCTAGCTAAATTTAGTTAGTAAGTTTCAAGCTTTTATGGAAATAATTTCTAATCTTAGAAAAGATGGATAGTGGGTTATAAAATATCCTGGAAACCCTACCAATGAATACTTTACTTTAATGAACCCAACAAAGCGCCAAATCCCAGTTATATACAGCTAGCACACTTTTAAAATTATCAAACTATAGATTAACTTCCGCAGTAGTTGACCAGAATAATTAATTCCAAATTTGTTATATCGATGGAAACTCAAATACAGTCCAAAACTCAAAGGCAAGGCTTTATCTAACGGTTATAAATGTTTCTAGATCTATTTTCCAGAATTCATATCAAGTCATGCTACTTGCAGCTAGAGATGAAAATTTTGAATTGGAAAATTTCTTCAGTGGCAGCTTGCGGTTGAGGGGTTAAATGGTAGAGGTGGCATCTAGAGCCTATTATACCTAACGTGACCAGACGTCCCGCTTTGAGCGGGACAGTCCCACTTTGGGGAAATGTGTCCCGCTGTCCCCAAGATTTTCCATGGGACGCACAATTGTCCCGCTTTGGAGGGTAGTCCATTTTGTGAACTACATAAATTAATAAAAACGTTGTTATGACTCGTCTATACACTCAGTGCGCCAGCCCAGTGCCTATCAGTCCAGTCTAGATGACGTGAATCCCCCTCCACCGTACCACACCAATGTACCCACAGCTACAGAACTACAGTATTCGTTCTGACTCAAGCCTCCTTCGGAAGTATTCGGTTGGACTCGTTAGTCGTCAACGTTAGTTAGCAGTACACAGGATTATTTATAGATCATTCGACCGACCAGTAACCTAAACTGTGTTTATTTATTTCGAAAGAGTTGTGTTTACTCTTTAGAAAGTTGTGTCGTATGCATTTAAGTTTGCAAACAAATATATTTAATAATGCCAAAAAGAAAGTGCTCTTTCAACGCTGACTTACGGGCTAAATATCCGTTCATAAAACTTAAAAGTGAAGCGAACAGTAGTGATGTCGTGTGTGAAAAATGTCGTACTGAGTTTAGTGTTGCGCACGGAGGTTCCTGTGATGTGGAAAAACATTTAAAATCTCATCGGCACGTAGCTTCAGACCAGGCTGCTTGTTCTAGTAAATCTATTTCTTTGTTTTTCAAAAGTAATGTGCCGTCCAAGAAAGATCTCGAAGTTTCTGCTGCCGAAGGTGTCTGGGCCTATCACACTGTACGAGAAAATCACAGCTTTCGTTCCAATGATTGTGCTTCAAAAGTAATAAGTACGTGCTTTGAACCAAAGTTTCATTGTGCCAGAACAAAATCGCAAGCCATTGTAACTCAAGTATTTGCACCATTGGCTGATTCACAACTTAAAAGGGGGTTGGAAAATGCAAATTATGTTTCCTTAATGACAGACGCATCTAACCACGGGTCACAAAAAATATTACCCGTGTTGGTGAGATATTTTGATAAGTTTGATGGGGTGAAAGTAAAAATATTGGACTTACGGTCTCAGCCTGGGGAAACTTCCGAAATTATTGTCAGTTATTTAAAGGACTTGTTGCGAAAGCATAACCTAACAGACAAAATAATTTCTTTCAGTGGGGATAACACAAACTGTATGTTTGGTGGTGCAGGAAGAAAAGGAACAGAGAATGTTTATCGCAAATTGGAAACTTTTTTGCAAAGGGATATTGTGGGTATTGGATGTGCTTCGCACATTATACACAACGCTATATTAAGTGCGTCTGATTGTCTGCCAGTAGATGTAGAAGTAGTGGTTGTGAAAATATATTCACACTTCTATATTTACACAGTAAGGGTGGAAAAATTTAAAGAAATTTGTGACACCATCGATATTGAGTACCAGAAAATGTTGGGGTACAGCAAAACACGATGGCTAGCGCTAATGCCTGCCGTGGAAAGAATTTTAAAATTGTATTTGCCACTTAAGGAATACTTTCTGAGTCAACCTAAATGCCCCGTGGTTTTGAAGACATTCTTTGAAGATGAACATTCATTAATGTGGTTATATTTCATACACAGCCAAGCAGCTACCTTCCAAAACTCAGTTTTAAAAGTGGAAGGTCAGAATGTTTCTGCCATCGAGGTTACTGCGGAGATAAAAACAATGAAAGAGAACCTTCAAAATAAGATTATCACTAGATTTATTCCTCATGTACTGCGCAACTTAATGACAAACAACTGTTCAGGACCTGAAAAAGAGGATTTTACCAAGACTATTGTAACATTTTACGAGACATCATTACAATATTTAGAGCAGTGGACAACGCATTTCGAGGACTTGGAAATGTTTGAATGGGCAACTCTGAAAAAAAATCCAGAATGGTCTGATGTTCAACTAGCCGTAGACTACCTTATTGATAAAAAACACTTCGACGCGTCTTCTGATACGGAGCTTTTTGATGAAATGACTTGTGTAAATAAATACATTGAGAACCATATTTCAGTGTGGAATGATAACAAATTAGAATCTGATAAACGGTGGCTTGAACTGCTTAAACATTTGAGAGAAAACTCCATAAACCATCAGCACATCAGTAAAATCGCAGAATATGTACTAGCACTGCCAGGAAGTAATGCAGCTGTTGAGAGAGTTTTTTCTGCAATGACAAAAGTGTGGACATCGGAGAAAACCCAACTTAGGGTGAGCATTTTAAGGTCAATATTAGTGACAAAAATTAATTTTGACTTGAGTTGCCAGGACTTTTATTCAATGTTACGGTCCTCACCAGCACTGTTAAAACAAATAAGTTCAAATACAAAGTATGAGTATGATGATTGAGTCTGTATGAAACATAAAAATGTACGCTTAGAATGTTGATGCTAAAATTTACTGAGTAAATAAATATAATGTGCTTTCTTTTCTATTTACTTGTATGTCTTTAGAGGTTTGTTTAAACAACAACAACATCAAAATAATTGTAAAAATAAACATCTAAATTAACTGTCCATACGTTTTCAATCACAGCCCCCACCCCCACAAAAAAAAGTGTAGGCTTACGTAGGCTTTGTTTTCTACTTGTTTTAAACAAATTACCACAAAACAGCAACGTCCGAACTCAGCTAAATACGAAACTTTTAACTTATACCTTACTTGCAGGGGTCATGGATGGCCTCAAAATACGATTTTTCAGGCTTAAATTTTTTTTAATCTGGGGGGAGGGGGGTTCCTCAGCCCCACTGGAGAGGTCTTCCATACCGATTATATTCCCCAAACCCCCTGGTATAAACATGTCCCACTTTAGGGCAGAACAAATCTGGTCATGTTAATTATACCTCAAGTTATAGTGTGTTAAGAGACGAGTGGGTTATAAGAAGGGGGTATGGTGTTAGGAGGGGGGAAAGTTGTAAGAGGGGGAAGACAAATGTCGGGCCAACTTTAAAATTATTTTAATTAACTTATTAATGATAAAAAAATAAAATATCATTTTTGAACATAACAAGTCTACAAAAGCTCGCATTCATTTGTTTCTTTACTACTTTTATTTAGCACAACGTCTTACTACCCATTTGGGTTATACGCTTATTTACTAGTTATGCTAATGTGTGAGGAATGAGGAATGTTGAATTTAGAGGAATTGCACCCGTGAGAATGGATAACTATTTAGGAAAAACCACCCTCAGTGCAACCGACCAGGATCGAGCACCGATCTCCCTGTCATCGGAAGTCTAGTCTATTGCAGAAGTAGTGCGTCTCACTTTGCAGCCACGGAAGCTCGTTTGATGATGTTTCTGGTATTAATGCCTTGAGGAGGAATTATTTTTACGTATAAATGCTGACATTTGGTATATCTATATCTCGATTACATTATTTTCGTTTAATCAGTTGAATTTTTTTTTACAGAAATAATAATATAATTTTTTCTGATTTGTAAAATGGGAACATTTTCCATCTCATATTCCTACCTGCAGCTCTCGCGTGGGATAGAATATCTTAAAAAATTGCAATAATAAAAAATAATAAACAATTTTGACCTCAGAAAAATGTTTTGTATTTTTCTAAGAGTCCCTTAAAAATAAAATATTATCTGTACGCGATCATCCCTATTGTGGCAATTGATATTAAGGTGGCTGCGATGTGCTGGCGGCCGGGGTTCAATCCTCAGTACCGGCACAGATTTATCTGATTACCAAACCCTTCCTTCACCTCTGACAAGACATCTTGTGAATGTGTGGAATGCTAGGCCTCCACCGTGGTTCGGATTCCACGTTAAACTGTAGGTCCTTCATTTCATCTCACAATCACCCTACCATTACACATTAGCGTAAGTGCGTATAATCCGAATGGTTAGTAAGACACGGTGCTAATAATAATAATAATAATAATAATAATAATAATAATAATAATAATAAAGGTGGCTGCGATGCATCAATCTAAGCCACCAGGAGTGCACGTGACTACTCCGCTGGGTTGACAAGCCGAACCAGTGTGCGGCTCTACTGATAATATACTCAGCTGATGAGATTAATTTTGTTTCATTTGACGAAAATGATGAAGGAGTGGTGGGGGTAGGTGGTAGCTGTTTGAATGGTAAAGTGGGGGAGGAGTGGGGTCTAATGAACAAGTTGTGGCCCCCTGGCAAGTGTGAAACTTCCCATCGCTGTAATGAGCTCATTTGAACCCGCGCCTACGTGGGAAACGGTGCTAAGTTCTAGGACAAACAACTTACTCTTTTAATCTGGATATTAGTGTGTCATTGTTTAGATTATTGTTTGGTCAGGTCATTTGATAAATATTGATTATTGGCTTTTAAAACTTACTCACCAGACTATAATTTATTAATTAACAATAGGAGGGAACACCTGTTGAAGTGTTAATACGTTCAGAAATACCTAATTATAAAGTGTTAATTAATTATTTAATATGCTCCACTCCAAAATAGACGAGAAAGATTTTCTCGATATCCTTAAAACATTAAAAACTATTTTTTATGTTTTTTAATTTTAATATTATATTTTATCAAAACATAAGCTTACTCGCGACAATGCACATGAAATACCGCAGTTCTAAGATCAAAGTACAGTAAATAATAAATAAAGTATTTTTTAAATAGGATCATTCCATAAAATTCTAACGTAATCTATTATTAAATCCTAGGTTCGATTCACGTGTACAAATGTATTTTTTTGACTCTATCTTATTTATAATCAAAGATTGGTTAAAGGGCTTGAAGTTGCAGAAATGTCCTTTTCATTTACAATAAATTCAAGTAGGCTGGGACCTTAAACTCTCATCCCTTGTCTGAGTATACTTTTCGTATATATTCTTAAGTGGAATTTGAACACGAGGAAGCCCTTGTATATGCTCAAAACTGGAGGTGTTTGCTGAAAATATCTCTTAAATCAACAACCTGGAGGTAAGCTTAGTGTGATTTATAACCAAGGCCCAGATTTTTATGGACTAAAAGTTATCGAAAAATTATTTGTAAAATGACTCAATAATATTATCAAAAAATGACCTAAAAACTATTAAAAAATTACTTCCTAATTTCAAAGAATGATCTAAAATATTAATAAAAACCAATATTAAATGCACATGCTTAAATCAAACACACACTTTACAAAGGTAAAATGCAATGAAAATTTTCTAACGACTAAAAACTTGCATTCTGCTAATTATAATATAATTTGTTTATGAATATCTGCTTGAGGAGTAATAACTTTTCCCTTTAAACGAAACCCTCTCCAGCTTATTAGCAGTGTCTCAACAAGGATGTATATTTTACAACCAAACAAGCAAAGAAGAGACAAAGTTCATGGCCTTCATTATCTTCTGATTCTGACAACTGTGTTGAAAAAATGTATGTTGGAGCATTGATGAATATATAAAATATCTATAATTTTTAAAATATACTTTTTTTCAACATGAATGTCCTAAAATTAATCAAAATTACCTAATAATGACTTTAAAATTCTTTATAATGCATAAAAATGAAACAAAAATTACACAAACCAAGAAAATATGACCTAAAATTCCAAAGTGACAAACAAATGACAAAACATTACCTATAAAACATATATTTCTACAACAAGGGGATCATTGCTGAGTTAATATAGTTATGAGCATTGCATGTGACGAGCCAGAATAAAAATGACATGTCATCGGCCTTCATGCCATCCTATAGACTGGTTAATGTGACCTGCATCATCTGGTGCAAATACTATGTACTAGAGAAGTTCAGGAAATGTGGTGGTTCCCCATTGTCTTACACACTGAAATTTTATGAGCAAACGCGAAAGGGCCTGCCAATTTTTCTGGTGAAGGTATTTTTATCTACCCACCAGAGTTATTTTACATGCCACATTTAACATGGGACAGTCGGCTCTAATTGCCCTCCGAAGGGAGTTGTGCCACGGATTTTTATCGCTCAAGTTAAATCCATCAACCTCGGCTGGATTCAAACCCATGAGCATTAAGTCCTGAGGTGAGTTCTTTATTACAGGACTACAAAGGTTGACTGAGGGTTCTTATTAGGAAGGAAAATATTCAAACTTGGATGTGATCACAAGGGATGATAATTTACGAACAAATTGTTTATCTCCATCTCCCTCACTTGTAACTCCCGTGACTGAGTGATGTAATTTACTTCAAGTAGAGAGTAGTCTAGTTCGATTCCAGTGGAGTGCCGAAAACCTCTACCACAAGTCTACCAAGGTGACAATCGTCTGTCAACTTTCTTGCTTACCCGCTTCGGTGACGCGCGCTCGCCGTGTTAAGATAGACTGCCGAGGACCGGGAGATCGAGGTTCGAATATAGGTTGGGAGAGCTGGAGTTTTTTTCCTAAATGATTCTCCACTCTCCTTCCACGCAAATGCGTGTTCACTTCTTCTAAACTCAACTTTCCCAATTTCTAATTCATTAGCGCAATTAGTACTTACGCGTATAACCCGAATGGGTAATAAGACGCGGATCTAAATAAATAAATAAACTTTTTCGCTTGACCAAGTCACATTCTAAACCCCGGCTTAAATTCAGAAGTAAATTATATAAAAGGTGCCTTTTTAAATTAAAAAAATTGTAAACTTTGATATGATGACAATCTAGCACTTTTATTCTTAAAAGGAATGGTCATTTAAGACTCATGAAATTTATATCTAAAGAAATTGTTGTTTTCCAGATTATTGCTTTCCCTTTGAATATTTTGTCATTTGAAAATTTTAAGCACATCTACAATGTATAATCTAAAAATATAAAATTCACTTTGATACGGTCCTGGCAATTACTTTTTAAATACTCATCTCAAGGTTTAAAAAATTAACTATAATGTGCAAATGTTAACATATCAGAAACCGTAGCAATATTGGTGTGAAGTATTTAGTGTGCTGTTTAAGGTTCAATTAAGAATAAGTTACTTCACTATTTCACGAAACTAGAGACAAATGTTAGAATATCAGAAACCGTAGTAGTATTGGTGTGAAGTATTTAGTGTGCTGTTTAGGGTTCAATTAATAATAAAGTTACTTCACTATTTCACAAAACTAGAGACAAATTGTTAAAATATTAAAAGTTTTATTCATAGTTCAAATATAAAAAATATTATAAATAAAATATTAAGTATCAAAAATATATTTTATTTCATATTATTTATCATTATATATATTTGACAGTATTTATTTCAGGTCATCACAAGAGGTAGTTTTTATTTGAAGCTTTAGACCACTTTTACCCTTCTCATCAGATTTAATAGGTATTGTATGTGTTGTCACAGCTGAAAGATTACGGTGTCACTCTCAACATATTACACTAGTCCTTCACACGTCATAGTAGACAAGACTGATATATTCTCGGCTCATTCAACTTCTGACATCTCCTATATGGTCAATTAAACTGCTCCCATATGCAGTACATACTTTTTTGATAAACTCTAGACACTTTCACACAAATACGTTTTGATAGAGTCAACAACACAAAACCCAATTTGATATTTTTTTAACTACCTATTACATTTTATAAATCTGTACGTTGTCCTTAATTCATGTTGTTTCACAGTTACTTTGATAATACTGTATATTGTCCTTGATTCATATTGTTTGACAGTTACTTTGATAACCCTGTATGTTGTCCTTGATTCACATTGTTTGACAGTTACTTGGATAATACCGTACGATGTCCTTGATTCGTATTGTTTGACAGATACTTTGATAATACTGTATATTGTCCTTGATTCATATTGTTTGACAGTTACTTTGATAAAACTGTATGTTGTCCTTGATTCATATTGTTTGACAGTTACTTTGATAATACTGTATATTGTCATTGATTCATATTGTTTGACAGTTACTTGGATAATACCGTACGACGTCCTTGATTCGTATTGTTTGACAGATACTTTGATAATACTGTATGATGTACTTGATTCATATTGTTTGACAGTTACTTGGATAATACCGTACGATGTCCTTGATTCGTATTGTTTGACAGATACTTTGATAATACTGTATGATGTCCTTTATTCATATTGTTTGACAGATACTTTGATAATACTGTATGTTGTACTTTATTCATATTGTTTGACAATTACTTTGATAATACTGTATGATGTTCTTTATTCATATTGTTTGACAATTACTTTGATAATACTGTATAATGTTCTTTATTCATATTGTTTGACAATTACTTTGATAAAACTGTATGTTGTACTTTATTCATATTGTTTGACAGATACTTTGATAATACTGTATAAAGTCCTTTATTCGTATTGTTCAACAGTTTAACTCAAAATGCATAATGAGTGATAATTTTGAGCTCTAAAACTATTCATTTTATCGTAAAATCTAGAATTTATAAAAAATAACTTTAATTAGTGAATGTTTGAAAAATCCATAGGAGTGTTTAGTGTTGAGAGATGGCAACACTGATTAGTTCAGTTTCTAAACGTTATACTATTATAAACCAGTGTTTATAAATTCAGCTTCAAAAATCTTCTCAAAGTCTATTAACTGGGATGATAAACGATTACACCCGAACGAGATATCGTATCAAAACCTGGCTTTCTGCATTTTTTGTATGACAATAAAATTGTGGCAAGTGAAATTGTTTTTTATTTAATTTCAATTCAGTTTTATTATAATATTTTAACATGGCTAAATGATGTGACTGGTCTCAATTATATATTTTTATAAAGTATATCATGTATAACCTGAACTGTTTGTAAAACGTGGTGCTAAAAATAAGTATAAATTAGAATACAGAAAACAGCATCAAGGTTTGACGTATGATTTGAAATATGTACTAACGTACGTTTCGTGCTATACAAGGGGTGA
Source organism: Timema douglasi (assembly GCA_901482245.1). NCBI lineage: Eukaryota > Metazoa > Arthropoda > Insecta > Phasmatodea > Timematidae > Timema > Timema douglasi. The sequence continues at coordinate 128,237 of CABEEJ010001638.1, forward strand.
GACGGGACCAAAAATGGATAATATTTATTAAATACAAAATAATAAGGAAACATGTTTGTATTTTTCGAGCTGCGACTACAACCATCAGCCCAATTTTCTCGTGGAAAGAAGAAACACAACGGAATGTTTCATTTCGAGAAGTGTGAGTGTGGAGCCGAGATTCGTATTGGAGAGCCACCGGAAATGAGTGTTGTTTAACGATGTAGTTCACGTAGCAGCCGCACGGGGCGACAACAGACCCGTATTGCCCCGGTCTCCCCTACAAAAGTGCGAGGAGGGGTGGGGTCTTGGGTTCGGGGTTAAGGGGTCTGTATGTGTGTGTGTGTGTGTGTGTGTGTGTGTAGTAGTTGAATCACTTGAGCATGTTGGGCACGTACCATAGTCTTAGTGGGTGCTCTAACCCACGGGGGCTGCCGGGTAAAACTGGTGCATGAGGCTAGAAGGGTGTACGTCCATTATTTTGATTCATTACTTTATATCAGAAAGAAAATATATAAAATATAGGCCTACCTGGTAGTAAACATTTATTGTAATTAATATGTACGCTCAGTTGTGAGATTAAGTCCTTGATTTAATTAGTTTAATTATGCTGAGGCAAAGCAAGATAAACCTTAGATACACTGTTATGTGAAATAAAACAAAAATTAACAACAATTTGCATTCCCTTTAAATAAATATAGGAAAATACATTATTTAATTTTAATTTACACACTGAATATAAAAATACTTCGCTCTAAAAGGGTATAAGCCATCTAACACAATCCAAAAATGTTTTTTGACAACTTAAAATAAATTGTAATTTAATTTTTATAGATATAATTCTAACTTCTGTAAGAAGTATTATTAATTGAAATAAATCTAATGATAACTAGCGCAAACCATATACTAGCTCTACTTAAATCTAATCATATTTACAAATGCCATTTGGTATATCACGGGATTTTTTCTCTCTCTTAAATATACATTTCTTCTGCTAAATATACGAGTGTAAATAGAGAGAGAATGTTACGGCCTTGATCATTTGCTATTTCACCAAAATCAGTAGAAAGATCCAAATATATCATTGAATCTGATTAAGTCAGCCCACCATCTGGTTCTTAAGGATTCTTTCTCAACTCTACCTGATTGGCTTCTTTCAGTGTTAGAACCAATGGTTGAACAGTTACTATAAAAGTTGCAAAGAATAACTTGAAGGAACTCAATGAAACGTTGGAATAGCACTTCACTCAGGGGGAAGAAGGAGCGTTAAAATGGGTAAGAAAATAATTAACTAAGGGGTACCAAATCTGGTGGATCTCGCGTCAGATGACTCATTGAGTCAGGTTTTTATAGACATTATTTTTATGGTTTTCAAAATAATTGTATGTTCTGAATATTCATGACTTAATGGTGAAGCGCGTAGGTTGGAGTTTTAATCAATATATTTCTGGGAAGCTGGATTTTTTAAATCAAATAAACCAAAAATATATCAGCGTAGGATTCCCAAATTCGCTTAGAATCTAACTTTAGAGCGGACACAACACCAAATCCACGAACTTTGTAGGTTGTGCTAAGGATAGAATTTCTCAAACTAAGCACCTATTTCATGTAGATACTAGATCTGAGCTGAAATTATCCCCTTTGAAACATAAATCTATATATTTTCCTTTCTATATAACCAGTACCATTTGTTTGTATAAAATAATTCTCTTATCCATTAGTATTGTGTTTTAAATTCTTATTTAATACATTAAGAAATTTTTATATTAGGATAAACACATGTTGGTTTAGTCTTACCATTCATATTTTAAATCTTTTTTAATATACATTTTTTGTAATTTCTGTGGGTATTGCTTTTAGTATAATGGCATAGTGTCCTACTCTCAGTGCAACTAATGGCTTACGATACTTCGAGAATCACTGTCAGTGGACAAATCTAATCCTTTTATGTAATCATTTTAATGTTATTCTACAGTAGTTATACATATTAACAAGTTGTAACTCTCTTACTCATTTTTAAAACGGTGATGTGGATATATTCTATCCATAATTATAATATACTTACGGTCCAAAATAGTACAATGTGTATTAATAATTAATACCACGGCCAATATCCTTAATATTCTTCAAATTCAAAGATCCTAAAGTTTTTGTCATCAAATTATGAATTAGAGTGCTCTTTGAATGTAATGGTTATGCTAAAGCAGAAGTGGCAGCTTTTAAAATGGAAAGACATAAAGTTGTAACTGGAAACAGAACAAGATGGCTACATGGATTATTCGTAGGGTAAACCCTTCTTGTTTTAACTAGCTCAGTAAAAACGTATTATAATTTATATCATGTCTAAAATGTATTTTATTTAAAATATATAAAATAGCAATCTCCTTAGGAATGTGTTTCTTACTTGTGGCTTGCTATGCATGATCACGAACTGAAAGTAGAAATAAAAGGAAATCTCCCAAAAAGGTGAGTGGATATAATGAAAGATGGTGTACCTTGTTGTTTGCTCTCTTCAGTATCTTCGCCACGTCCAGTCTTGCCCTTGACGCCAAATTACTGGCCGCTTCTTCTTCAGCGATTGTTTCGACGCCTGGCATCCTTTCCCCCTTCCTCCCCTTTTTGTACTCTCAGAAAACCACTTCTATTACCACTCTTTCTTTATACCCCTCTTGCTATCCCCTACCAGAACTACAACTTCCCCTCTTTCTCCAGAGGTCAACCAAGTGGAGAGATTTCTACTCAGTTACGAAGTAGTATTTTGTTTTCGAACTACAACTCGTCCTTGGTCGTTCGAACTGTGGTCAGTAAATCGATTATATCGATGGATTTGGTATCAAGTGAGTTAAATTAAACCCTCTAAAACTCACACTGGAAGGTGTGTGTGGACAAAATAATGATTAGTCTCGTATAGTCTGGTTTGCCAGTGATAAGGAAATTTGGGTCCGAATCCCTACCGGATGTACTAAGATGTTCTTCCCTAAATGTTTTATTACTCTTCTCCTATACCATTGAGGGAAAATGTCCTTTTAATTTCACCTTTCTTATCCCTCTTAAATAAGACGCGTAATAACGAATGGTGCTCCCGAAAAAACTCCATCTGGAAGATTAGTTCAATAAAACATCAAATGCTTTTAAATAAAAACCATCTTGTAACCAATATTATATTACTTTCATTACTTTCCTTGCTGTCTAACGCAATAAACTTGGGTTATAGTTTGACACCAAAATTATCCCGATCAGCTGCACTAACAAGGGGAGGCCACGACGTTCGGATCACGGATTATCTTCAAACTTTGTACACTTATAGTAGTCCATTAGGACAACATAATGAGCAAGTAGTCAGGCGTACTACTTAGGCGTTTTCGAGAAAACCGCAAGAGAAGTTTGACGCGTCGAATATGTACCAGTTCGTTGCTACTATAAGCACGAGATGGTGGCGGTAGAGTGGTTAGCGTTCAAGCTCTGTAATAACTGGTTCGCTGGATCGAGTCCCGCTCATCTTTTTTTTCAAGACTGGTCATATTCTTTCATATATATATTACAATTCAAAGGTAATATAACGAAGAAATACGTGTATTTGCATGAACTTTAATTGAATTTCCAATGTTATTTGGCTATTTATTAATTTTTATTATTACAAAAAATATTATATTTATAACTATCGACAAGTAAACGACCAAACGCATAAAGTTTTCCTGAAAATGTATGCCTGTCGTGANGTTATTTGGCTATTTATTAATTTTTATTATCTTGTTTTTTCAAACCTGTGTCTGCAGGTCAAAACGTGCACAACAGTTCCGGGTACCTTACCCGATTTCAGGTACGAGGGATTTTGCGAATAACGACAGGCATACATTTTCAGGAAAACTTTATGCGTTTGGTCGTTTACTTGTCGATAGTTATAAATATAATATTTTTTGTAATAATAAAAATTAATGAAATGGAGGACCTACAGTTTAACGTGGAATCCGAACCACGGTGGAGGCCTAGCATTCCTCACATTCACAAGTTGTGATTAATACACGTCTTGTCAGAGGTGAAGGAAGGATTTGGCAATTAAATAAATTTGTGCTGGGACCAAGGATTGAATCCCGGACCCACAACAAAGATGTTTGACACCTTACCCCTAAACCACCAGGTCACCTTTGTTTTAATTAGCTAATCAATCTACCATGGCTCATTCGAATAATTCAGTAAATCACATACCTCCAAAAATAACGAATTTATTAAGGTGTATAATTAGGTAAATAGTTTAGGGTCATCCCGTGCATTATATTCTCATGATCCGATACTTTGCTTGATATCAGTTAGGGCTGTCATAATTATGTATTTGCTTTAATATTTTGGTTTCAATTTTGATTTCCAAGCTGCAGCTTATAACCTTGGTTTAATATACTGTTTACACCTTAAATATAAGACCATACGAACGTCATTAAAGAATGGCTTCATATTTTTAAATTATTAGGCATAACTATAAAGCCTAAAGAGTCTTGAAGCTTTGTACTTTTTTAAAAGGTGTAGCTTTTATACCCAAACAATGATTTATTTTAATTTTTACAAATGCGGCTTAAATTAATATTTTTGTTGTATTTTAAGGAACATCATTGTAAAGGAAAGAAAGCTCACAATCAAATTGATCAACACATATTACTTAATTGCATAAAGCCTTTTATTGATTAATGGGCTTTATAAAACAAAAGTTTGTCAATTGGAGTACGAAAGATTTTATTAAGCTAATTGATCCGTTACAGCAACACTAAAGTACTGTAGCACTGTGACATTGAAAACAAGTAAAGTCCACCGTAATATTTGAAATAATACTTATTTTGATATCAATAATATGTTAATTTCTTTCCAAGCTCTAATATTAGCGTTTCTACGTACTAAGTTTAGGGTCCCAGGTTAGATTCCTGACATGGTCTAAATATTATTGATGAGTGAAAATGAGATTTCCCCACTCACAGTTAAGATAAAACGGTTGGGGGCTGGATGTTGTATCTGTTCTAGATTTAAGATAGTTTATTAGTCATGTGCTTATATACTCAGTCGGGAATGGTAAGTTTAGTTGAGCATTGAACAGTGGCAGCCCATAGCTAAAATTAGTGGGGGTACTGCTCCAGAAAATGTTTAGCCTTTGTTTTAAAATTGTGTAAAATTTTTAAAAAAACATGTTTAAAAAGAAAATTTATTTAGGAACATGATAAAATCTTAACAACAAAAAACATTTTACCTACTTCAACATACATTTTTACAGTCCAAGCTTGATCTATTCATTTAAAAATGAAATCCCTTCTTCTTGTTTTAATTTGCGCCAAAAGTTCAATAACTTTCTCCTTGATCTCTGGATGACAATTGAGTAAATTTTTCTCTATTGAAAGTACTGCAAGCGCATTTAGTCTTTTTGTTAAATAAAATAACCCCAAAAAAATGAATCAAATAGAATAGCTGGAAGCAGAATAATAATATAATTTGGCACTCTTCTACACTTTATCACATTCAAGATTGTGGTACATGGTTTTTAAGTACAACATACGCTGAGTAAAAAAAAAACTTCCTTCCACCATCACGTCAGAGCCGACACTTCGAGAGCAACAGTGCTCTCTCTACCTGGCAGTCCCACCTTCCTCACCCCCACCCTCCTATGTGCGTATGTGCACAACAGTCAAACACCACGTCACCGGCACTGTGAAGCGCACAGTTCCGTACAAAATTTTTGTATCATTTTCTTAAACTGGGGAGTGGCTACTTAAGTACTGACATTAAGCTTAAGGAATATATACAGGACTACAAAAATAAAGAGTGAATTAAAGAAAAAATGACTTATTATATTAAATGTTATCGATAATATCAAGTGGAAATAGGGGGTGCTGCAATTCCGCAGTGCCTATACACGAGCCGCCATTCCATTGAAACATGTTTAGAATAGATCGTGATAAATATCGTTGATAATGCATGTGTATGGTTAGTAACAGATTATTTTAGTGGTGTTAAAAAATTATATAAACATAAATGAATTAGGCTATTAAAGATTATTATAAGAATATAAGTTTTTTAAATAATAAAAATTAATCAACTCAATTATGTATTCTATATTATCATACTTCTTGGTATGTTATTATCATATATCATTAATAAAATCCAAACTAAATAATCTCTTTCAAATTCACTCTAATGTAATCCTCCCATCTGCGTCTAAGTCTTCCCATTGTATTCGCCAACAGGACGCTAAACAAGAATCTTGAATCTGCGATTTTCGCTACATGTCTTGCCTACCGTAATCTACGAGACTTGATTATTCTAAAATGTCTTTGGCTAGGGAGTACAATGTATGTGACTCATTATTATGTAACTTCCTCCAATCCATTCCCTTTGGACAAAACAACTTCTTAAGCATCTTATTTAAAAAAAAATATTTTTACTTTCTCGCTATCTTAGAGGTATCGAAAGTATTGTGATCGTAAAAAAAATCTAACTCTAGATTTTGATGAATATCGACGTTTCATAACCCCCCGAATGAAAAAAAGAGGTTTTTGAATATCCGTCTGTCTGTACCTCCAACTAGAGACTAAAATATTATACCAATAGGGCTAAAACTTGTTATCTAGGGTTTTCATAGGGTTTCCCAAAGGGGTTTTTGGAATTGAATATCTAACCCTAAAATTATGGGTAGTTTAATGAAGGGTATAAATAGAAAAAGTCGATTTTCCAAAATCGGCTCTAACGATTTTGATTACATTTCATTTCAAAACTTTTATAAATATTCTAAATAAAGTAGCTATTTTCAATATTTCAGCAAAATGACTTTAAGGGCACCGGTTTGAAGCGTAAACTCCCAATTTTTTTTTTATCATATCGCCGAAGCTATTTGAGATATGAAACTACTTATCACTGCAAATATGTAGACCTATTTATAATAAAAATATTTTATTTGAAGCATATTTTTATAAAACCAATAACTTTCAAGCCATAGGCCTACGCAAATATATATAATTTTTAGCGAACGTAAAAAATAATCTAACATAAAATGTTGATGGATGTCGACGTCTCATGACCCCCCAATCCCTAAAAAGTGGTATTTGCAATGCCATCTGTCTGTGTGTCTATTTAAACTTAAAATTAAGAGTGGTTTAATAAAAAGCGAAAAGAAAGAAATCGATTTTCTCAAAATAGGCTCTAAGTATTTTGATTAAAGTTAGTATCTTAGTGTTGATTAAGACTATAAAATAAACTGGCTATTTTCATTTTCCCATTAAATGACATTTATGGCACTTTATGGAAGTGGATATTTCCGTTTCACCGAAACTATTTGAGATACTAAATAGCTTATTATTGCAAAATTGTAGTACTATTAAAAATAAAATCTTTTAAATAAAATACATTTTTACAAAACCAACAGTTTCTGAGATTTTGTCGAATATATTAATACAATTTTGTGAGCTTTAGTTGTAGAGATACTACTTAAGTTTTAGCTCAATGATTCTCTAATGTCATAGAGTAAATAATGAGAGTCTTTCAAGAAGTGAATGTTCTCTTTCTTTCAACCTCTTAGAAGAAATGTTTGTACATCAATGAGCTATCATTTTAGATTCAATAGTCAATATTTAACTATTTTATTGGTCAAAATTTATAAATGATTAATTTAATAACATTGCAATAACTATAAGTTGTGCAACCCCCCAAAAAATGTCGAAAAATTTAAACTGGACGTCGACTTTTTAATACGAAGTGTTGACCCTTGGGGACCCAATATCAGTATTTTTACTTTCTGGCTACCTTACAGGTAAAGCAGGTATTGTGGTCGTCAAAAAAAAAATTTAACATGAGATTATGATTTACGTCGACGTCTCATGACTCCCCGACGCTAAAAAGGTGTTTTCGCAATGCCGTCTTTCTGTCTGTGAGTCTATACTTCGGGCTAGAGCCTTAGCTATTTTACCAATTGGGCTAAAACTTGGTATTTAGGCTTTTCATGGGTTTACCCCCAGGAATTTTTGGAATTTGATATCTAACCCTAAAATTATTATTATTATTTTTATTATTATTATTATTATTAGCACCGCGTCTTACTACCCGTTCGGGTTATACGCATTTACGCTAATGTGTAATGGTAGGGTTATTGTGAGATGAAATGAAGGACCTACAGTTTAACGTGGAATCCGAACCACGGTGGAGGCCTGGCAATCTTCACATTCACAAGATGTCTTGTCAGAGGTGAAGGAAGGGTTTGATAATCAGATAAATCTGTGCCGGGACCGAGGATCGAACCCCGGCCGCCAGTATAGAAGTTTGATACCTTACCCCTGGACTGCCNCACAAGATGTCTTGTCAGAGGTGAAGGAAGGGTTTGATAATCAGATAAATCTGTGCCGGGACCGAGGATCGAACCCCGGCCGCCAGTATAGAAGTTTGATACCTTACCCCTGGACTGCCAGGTCACCCCTAAAATTAAGTAGAGTTTCGATAAGGGCGGAAAGGGAAAAAAATCGATTTTATCAAAATCAGCTTTAATGATTTTGATTAGATCTCATTTATAAGATTTTATAATTATTACAAATCAAATGGCTACTCTCCACTTTTCATCAAAACGACTTTAAGGGTTCCGGTCTGATGCAAAAAATTCTAATTTTTAATTTTATCTCCGTAAGTCTTTGAAATATTAAATTACTTATCATTGCATACATGTGGATTATTTATAATAAACATCTTTAACTTGAAATTTATTTTTATAAAACCAAAATTTTTCAAGCTATAGACCAATATATTTTTCATTTAACTTTCCCAACACTTAAAGGTAAAGTATTACGACCGTCAAAAAAATCTAGCCCAAAATTTTGATGGATGCCGACGTTTCATGACCCCCCGAACATTAAAAATTGTTTTTTGCAATGCCGTCTGTCGGTGTGTCTGTCGAACCCTAAAATTATAGCAGTTTCTTAGAGTATTAAAATAGAAAAACACCATTTTCAAAAAATTGGTTTTAACGATTCTATTTCTCTCATTATGTGCATCTTCTAATAAAATGATGAAAATTTTAACAGGAAATCAAAATTTTAATACAAAATATTGGCCTTTGGGGACCCAATATCGATATTTTTTTATTGTTTCAAATATACAAATGAAAACTTTAATTCTTTAAAAATAAAATTATGAAACTTATATTCATGAATAAAAAAAGGTTAACGTATGTCTAAATCAATTTGTTCTTGGGTTTTCTAGTGTAAACTATATTACGAATTTTGAGTAAATATATTCAATTCCAAACAATAGAACGAGAAAGTTTGTATGGAGTTCTGTACCATTTATTTTGCCTTAATAAAAGCTAAGAGACTGTGTTTCACATTCATAGAGAACAATCGGTTGAACTATTTTTATATTCTTAGATTTACACTGACAGCAAGATAAGTATCAACAGCTTAATGACCGAATAATAGCATGCATTTCCAGACTGTATTATTTTTTCCTAGGTTCCTCTTTAATATTGCTATTTCCTATGCAGGATATATACTCTTAATTATATTTATTTATAAGATTATTCCTCCTTTCATCATACTTTGGTTATCCTCCTTTTAATATGTTTATATTAGTAAGTAATACTTTTTTACTCTGTGTCATAATGAACTCGTAAGCTCATTTCCACACTTAGCAAGTGATTACGTAAAGAAAGATTAGAAACTACTAGAATTTAATTATTTAAGAATTTAAAAGTGTAGATAATTTGGATTGTTTTTGTTTTTTTCTCTCTTTTTTTTCCAAAGAGATGTATTCGTATTTAAGTTTTATTTACAGCTCCCCGGATCTGAGTAAATCTATTCTAGTCGGTGAGTACACAATACACAAGAGATCTTACCCTTACCCTCTTCCCTCCATTATCCAACATCTTACCTTCTCCTCTCACCCTACTTTAGTTTGCCGGATGACCGCGGGGGGCAGACGTGTCGCTCCCTGATGCTCTCTTGTCACTAGAAATGTCACCCCCCTTCTCCTAACCTCCCTCCCCCTTTAGAAGCACAAACTCACATTAGACGACAAGCGTCTTCACAGAACCTTTTAACTCGACGTCAGGGGGGTGCTTCCTGCGTCGTGTGCCCGCAAGGCCTACGTATTAACGTTCAGGTATCTATGGAATGTTGTTTTAACGCATTTGTGGGGATGAGGTACAATACAATTTTCATAGAAAGGGCCTTTTGTGTGCATTATAAAGTCTTGTAGATTACGTTGAATGCAGAGCGAATGGGAAATTCTAGAACAATGTTCAAGATATTGAATGACAAACCCAATGGGAAGAAACCATTGGGAAGACATATACGTAGATGGGAAGATGACATTAGATTAGACTTTAGAGAGATAAGCTGTAATGAGGTGGACTGGAGCTAAAAATAGAGTTAGGTGGCCTACTTCTGTAAGTGCGGCAATGAACTTTCGAGCTTCTAACGCCATAAATTAAGTAAGTAAGCTAAAGCGACTGCTGCAAACATAACTCGATGGCAGATAAGGTTTTTAGTATAAAAATTGGCGCGCAGGATGTTTGGAGCATACTAGGATTATCGTAGCAGAAATACACGGGCCCTTTGGACCAGTTTGCCCATAGGTAGTTTGGTGCAGTTGAGAAAACACCTGTTTTTCCAGTTTGTGTTTTTGTTTACTTCTGATACACGCTATTGTAGCCAGTGTATGTTCAATTGCCTGAGAGTTACGTTAGGTCAGTGTAGATTAGGATTGCGATACTGATGGTTAGGTAATGTTGGTTATGATAGTTATATCTTAAAAGTTTCAGGGAATTCGCTTGATGATTAGGTTTAGTTATGTTATATTAGGTAAGGTTATGCCTTTATAAATGAAGAGAAGAATTATTTTTATTCTTATTACATACGTCCTTTCTTAATTGATCTGAAATACCTCCCATTTACTTACTTACTTGCTCCAAATGTCAGGTAGAGATTGCTCCAAGCGAGTCACATTTCGAGAAGAATGTTCTTAACTTAAACGGCTGAAAATTGGATTTTATGGTTATATCCACGTGAGAATGAAAATTTAAGAGCTATTTTATTCTTGTTGATATTTAATATGTGTCTGTTGAATTTAGAGGAAATATTCTTGCACCAGTATAGATAGTATATAGAAAGCCACACACATATAGGCAAAGCCCTTAATATACACTCGGCCGGGATCGGAGCCCCATCGCAATCCATTATATCACGAGAATGATTCCTTGGACCATGAGACCACCAATGTGGTATTTTATTTGTCAAACAAACTTTTAAAAATAAAATGTACAACTTATTTTTGTGTTTATTCATAAGGTTTTCTACAGCTAGATCGCGGGCTCAAGACATGGAGTTTATTTAACCTACTTGATGGTTTTTGCTATTAAAGGAAAAGTGTCATGGATGTAGGTAGGCCTATGTACTAAGTCTATACTCTTTAGGCACTGAGGTATAATAGTAATTTTTTTAAATATCAAATTAGGAAAAAATTTGTAAATGAATCAACGTAAGTGTTTAAAAATACATAAACACACATACATTAATGTGTATGTAATATACATAAAATCACACACACATTGCCATGTATACATACGTGCATTCACATATATAAACATATGAATAAGGGTATAGGCCTAAAAGTCTAGATATATACATATACTTATGCATTATATATATCAGCATAAATATAACCGTCCAAATATGTATTTTGTAGTTTGATTATATTTCCAATTTTTAATTAAATGTTATAATTAATATTTTAAGAGTAGTAAATAGTCAAATTTTGGAGATATATGTTATTAGCATTTCAGAAAAATTATATTTTTGCTGTATTTATAATTTGTAGATCAATCAAATTATGAATATCAAATGAGAAATAAATATCATCTAATCCTCTCGACGGTGATATTCAAATAAGATATGCCTTATTCAGAGACATTAATGCCATTTTACCATACTCGCAAACACCTTTACGTTTGAGAGAAATCTTTATGCATGTTATCACACCTGCTTTGAATGCGCACATATGTATTTTTTACCCCTTAAGTGACGTTAGACGACAGATCTTCTCTGAATGGTGGCGGCATGCTCTGAATAGTAATGGCGGATAATATGGCCACTATTGTGACACTGTCTCTCTTATGTCAAGAGCCCATGTGGCCATAATGATCATCGTTAGGAAATCCAACATTGACATTATGGCACGGACCCAAAGCGCGGTTACTGCCGACTGGCATAAAACATTATGACCAGGTTTAACCACGTTCCTCACTTGCAACGAATTAATGACACACATTTATTTAACTTTTTCTTCGAGATTTGATTAAATAATGTTTTAAAAACTAAATTAGTTTGGACTTTTTTCTCCTTGGTGATATTTATATAAAGAGTAATGGGTTGGGAAATTCCCGCGTAGGTGGTTAGTGGTATAAGGTGTAAAAATCTTAAAGTATAATTTTCCAGGGACAGGAGAACGTAATAAAACGAATCATATATTAATAATTAAAACTTGAATGAATTGTTCTCTAATATTTTTTCTAATTATAAAACTTTCACTTTAAACACCATTTTTGTTTAGGCGATGACCATTAACTATTTATATAAGCTAATTACAATATTATGTTCACCCCCTAATAGATCAAAGTTTAATCAAATCACCCCTTGATTTCTCATGCATCAATTTTACAATGACAGGTCTTAACAGTGGTCTTTATGTTTTAGAAATGAAAGTTCAATCTTTTTATTAATATTCCCATTTAAAAACTATATTATCATTAACTGTTGGGTATAACCCCAGTAATCATTGTCAAAAGAAATCGATTCACATTTTAACATCTAATTAATCGATTATTAACACATTTTTTCTTTGAAGGAAAAATAATTTAATTCTTGAATGCATTTAAAACTCAACTATTTACAATAACACATATAAATATTTACTTGTTTTAATTAGATTTAAAAAATAGGTACACTCATATACATATGTAATAAATCATTTTAGATACCATTTAAAATTGAACCAGGATCTTTTAAGTCCTATAGTGGACTTTTTTTTTTACCACTCATGCACATAGAAAAAAGCTTATCAAATGGGTTGCTTTGTCAAAATGTACTTGATCTGTGATCTTCAATTTTCAATCTGTTTCATACCATTTATCCCCGAGCAAGTTACATGAGTTGAAATAATAGAGAGCTCTTGGAAATCTACTCAAATTACTGGACACCAGCTGTAAGAACATTTCACGCTTGAATTGTTCAAAGTTGGATTTTGTAAAACTGAGAATATTTTATTTAAAACACTACGTGGATTTGATTGTAAATATATTTTCAATATAAATAGTAGGCCTATTATACTTAAGTTGAAAACATTTGTTTTTATTCTAGATATACCCTTATCAGTGGTCACAAGTATATTAAACTTTAATCAAATATAATTTGGTTTGCCGTTTACTGGAAGGTCAGGGTTAGAATTCTAGTCAGGCTTACGTGTAAATAGGGTGTTGTGTTTTTATAAATGGTTTCACACTTTTCCTCATTTACCATAAATTTAACCTTTTCTACACCTACCTCATTCAAATAGTGAAACACAGAGAGCCTAGGCTGGTAGAAACACGAGGAGTATAAATACATATTTTTTTAGATGCAATTTTTTAAAAAATTCTATTCAAGATCCACATCGGTGGTTGCATGGTCTAATGCATCACACTTATGTTAGACAGGGAGATCGGGATTCAAATATTTGTTTGTTTTATGGAGGCTGTGTTTTATTTAAATGAATTTCCACTTTATTCATCGCATTTTCAGAAATAACTCCTCTAAATTCCACCATTTTAATTTTTATCTTATCAGAGTGATTAATGTGTACTTATAGGCCACACGGACACCATGCACATTGAAAACGAATTGAACGGAACTCCACACGGACTCTCTCACTCCAATGTTTAAAAATGAAGATATTTTCTCAAAACTCGTAACATATGTGAAACGAAATAATATACACTAGAAAACCCGAGCAAAAACTGCATTGTACTTATGTAAAACTTTTTTGACTCTTGGTTTTAAATTTTATAATATTATTTTTAAATAATTAAAGTCCTCATTTGTATATCTGGACCAATAAAAAATATCGAAATTGGGTCCCCAACGGTCAACACTTTGTATTAAAATTTCAAATTCCATTAAAAGTTTTCGTCATTTTATTAGGGGCTGCACTACACATCTTATGGTTATCGCATTGCTATTAAATTCCTCATTTATAAATGTAGCACGCCTCTGTGGCGTGCTAAGCCAGACTGCTGAGGACGGGGAGATCAAGGTTCAAATCTCGGTCGGGTGAACTGGGGGTGGTTTTTCCTAAATGGTTTTCCACTCTCCCTACCACGCAAATGCGGGTTCACTTCCTCTAATTCAACCTTCCCAATCCATTAGCGTAATTAGTATTTAAAGCGTATAACCCGAACGGGTAGAAAGACGCGGTGCTAAATATTATTATTATTATTATTATTTATAAATGTATACAAAAAATAGTGACTATTAAGTCTAAAATGATAAAGAATGATCATTGGTGTACACAAATGTCCCCTGAGTGGTTAAAGGAAAAAGATCATCAACTTTTTTAGATACTTATTAATAATTACTTAATCTATGTCATTAGAGAATTATTGCATTACAACTTAAGTAATATCTCTTTAAAGCTAAAGCTCACAAAATTGTATTAATATATTTGCCAATATCTCAGAAACTATTGGTTTTATGAAACTACTCGCTTTCCTCTTTGGTAACTATGACCCAAAACCCCAAGTGAGTTTTCTTTGCAAGTCGATGTAAATTTATGTAATTCCAGAGCCGCTTTTGATAGGTCTTACCGTTAAGCCACAAGATACCTCCAAAGAAAGGTTCGCACCGACATTAAAGCTGCTCCACAATATTGCATTTTTTTGGAGTTTAAAAATTAAATTTCTTTAATTGTTGGGATCCACCCGTCGGTTACAAGCTAAAAGCTATAAGTTTGACAAATTTCAAGATTCTAACTCATCTGAAAGTGGATAAACATTAATGTCAGTGAGGGAGTCACCCATGTGGCTTTATAGTAATATAACAATTTTCAAACAAAAGTTTTTTTATTTTCAATAGTACAATAATATAATTTTGAAATGATAAGTTATTTAGTATCTCAAATAATTGCGGAGATACGGAAGTTTCTGTTTCTGTAAAGTACCTTGAAAGTCATTTTCATGGGAAAATGAAAATTGACATTTTATTTTTAGACTTAATCAACGAATAGATACGAGTTTTAATCAAAATCGTTTGAGCCGATTTTGATAAATTCAAGTTTTTCTCTTTTCACCCTCTACTAAACTACTCTTAATTTTAGGGTTTAACAGACACACAGAGAGACGATACTGCAAAACCACCTTTTAGTGTTCGAGGGTCGTAATAGAGTTTCAAAAGTTAAACAAAATGTATATTTGTGTATAGCTTGAAAATAATTGATGTTATAAAATATGAACCAAATAAATTATTTTTATTTTAAATACATCTACATATTTGCAATGATAAGTAATTTCATATATCAAAGAGTTACGGAGATATGATGGAAAAAATAGACTTTACTCATTAGACCGGAACCCTTAAAGTAATTTTGACGGAAAATTTAGAGTAGCCATTTTGTTTTTACTACTAATCAATGCTTAGATAATGAAAATCAATCAAATCGTTGTAGCCGATTTTAATATAAACGATGTTTTTTTCTTTTTTCGCCCTTAAGGAAATTACTCTTAATAATATTTTAGGATTAGATATCCAATTACAAGAACCCCTCGGGGAAATCCTATAAAAACCCTGATACCAAGCCTTATCCTGATCAGTAAAGTAGTTTAGGCTCTACTCCGAGGTACAGATAGACAGACAGACAGAAATCCAAAAACAACTTTTTCGTATTCAGGGGTCGACATTCATAAAAATCTCAATTTCGAGTTTTTTTTCTGATCACAATACTTTCTCTACCTTTTAGGTAACGAGAAAGTAAAAATTGGTATTGCGTAGTTTAAATATTGTTTTATTGTTTATATTTTATCACCGCATCCTACTACGTTTTCGGATTATACGTCCATGTACTAATTAGTTTAGTGTTTTTAAAGATTAGGAAGGTTATGTTTTTACAGGAATTGTGTCCGCATTTGCCTGAAGGTAGAGTGAAAACCAATTTTAGAAAAAAACCTCAGTACACCCGACCAAGATTCATACCTCAATCTCCCCTTCATCGGCAGTCTAGTCTTCTGCGTGATTAGCGCTTTAGACCACGCGGGAACCTAAGCGGGAAGATAATTTGTTATGACCAATACTTCTACACCCCTTGATTGGCTATGAAAATGATGTATTACAGTAGAGAAGAAGCAGGAGTTTCAGGGCGCAAAGGGGTAATCGGTGGTGGCTGGTGGTGGGGGGTAATACCTTGTAGATAAGGGG
>CABEEJ010001639.1:0-29039 GCA_901482245.1 Timema douglasi
ACCAAATTGTAATAAAATATTATCTTCTCTTGTGAACCCATGGTTGTTCTTTCACATGCACCCTTCCTAGTGGTGGGCGTAACAATGGGATGAAAACCCAAGGAAACAAGGTAGTCTTAAAGAAAAAAATATTAAATGCTAGTCGCTAAGGGAATTCGGAGAAATTGTTAACACACCCCACAAAACTGTTAAAGACACAATTGACCTATACGTGATAAGAAAAACTAATAAGTGGGTTTAGGCTTGAGGCCAATTTTAGGCTTCTTAGGAATAGAATTTTTCAAAAATCTTTCTTAGTGCACCTCTACAGTGAAAGAATTACCAAGCAAAAAAAAAAACCTAGTAGAAGACAAACCACCGTGTGGAGAGAAGAGGGGTACACACGTGTTTTGGCCTTAGGCCAGTTTTAAATCTCTTAGAATTTGAATTTGTGAAAGCCCTTTCTTAGTGAACATTGAACACATGAGACATACCGCCATGTGAAATTTCAGCACTCAATGCCTTGTTACCCTGAAAATAAACTGATAAATGGGTGTAGTCCTTCGGTCAATTTTAGGCTTCTTAGCAATAGAATTTTTCAAAAATCTTTCTTAGTACACCTCTGTTCATTTTTAGCTTTTCTTTGCTTTCAATGTAACAATGTGCATTTACATTCTTTGTATCCGTGAAATTGACTAAACAATTTTTTTCTTAATTAGACTTAATAATCTCTTTCATACCGTTTAATTCAACATTCCACTCTCACTTCATCCCCTCCTGGTGCCTTTCTTCCCTTCATGCTCTTCAGTGCCACTTCTACCTCCTCCGTGTTTGTGTTAGCATTCAACAGGTCTTGAAAGTTTTCTTTCCACATTTCCTTGAGTTCCTCATTTTCTACGACATTCACATTTTTGTTTACCATTTTGACCCTTTCCCTTCTTACTTCTTCTTTTACCCTTGACCATTCCTTACAGGACTTTATTACTACCCACACTGTCCTCCCACATAATGTCCGTCCACTTCTCCATTTAACTTCTCTCCTCCTCTATTCCTACCATCTTTACTTCTTCTTTGCCTTATATTCCTCCTTGGCCTCAAATGTCCTCTTTTTGAACCACTCTCTAAATGCCCTGCTCTTCTCGGTCCCCCCTTCTTTAGTTCTAGAGTTTCACCATGATGTTTCTTTCTATTTTCTCTTTCCGCTGAATCTCCTGCACACCTTTTCAGCTGCTTTCACCAATGCTGTTCGGAATCTTCCATATTCTTCTTCTACTCTACTGGGTTTGTTCCTTAATATATGGTCCCTTATAATTCTCTGGAATTCGGTTCTATGTTCTTCCTCTTTCAACATCCATACCTTTAACATATCTACCTTACTCTCCTGATTTTCTGCTGATCCATACTACAGGAAGGTATACAAATAACGTGGAAGGCTATTGGTCTAGACTTAAAGGTTTTTGTAGAAGGCTTGGGGCTTGGGGTTCTAAAGATCCAAATTGGTCTTTGAGCCCATTTTTTGGTTTATGTGGACAGACACAAGCCTATACAGCAAACCACAGGTTACCACTTTCAAGGTTTCAAAATTGAATTTAAAAAAATTCACGTATAAATATTTATTCAGACATAAAGTCATATGACTTGCAGCAGTCCCATTTGAAGGTATTATTAATACCTAAAAATAACCCTAATAAAATAGTAAAATGTATTTGATGTTGACTTAAAAAAAAGTTATTTCCTTAAAGGTTCTTTATAACAAAAATGAAAGTAGACTAGATTGTTTTTTTCGTTTATTGGAATTAAGTGTTAACCTATAAAAACAGATTTTGGCATTCCAAACAGGTTACCCATGGTTATGGAGTCGTGTAGAAAGAAGTTGGCAATAAAACATTTGGTTTTTAATAAGGTTAATGCTGGTTGGATGTACGCTGCTCCATCCACCATTGGAATTCCCATTGTTAAGTAAAAAAAAAACTTTGGTTAGTTTCCCAATGTGATTTAATAAGCAATAGGTTCAAATTACTAGCCACTCATATCAACAATCATTTGTATTTAACGCATCAATGAAATACCTTGAAATTCCTTAAATTGAAACATGTAATTTTAGATGAGAAATTTAATTTCACCAAAACATATTTTGAAACCGATTTAAGGGAGTTTGATGATTACATTAAAGCTACAGGTACCCTAGCTAACTATGGCAATCTTATCAGTATTGTAGAAAATCTGAGATACAGGGTCATAAAATTTCTGTGCCCACAAATACCTACTATAATTGTTTTAGTTGTGTTAGCTGTATACTCCATTCACGGTAGGAATTACTCTCTGGAAGGTCTTTTTTCCTACCAATATCCTACCATATAATAGATTTCTGGTAGGGAAAAAGGCCTTTCAGAAAACAATTCCTAAGGTGAACGGACTTTATATATGTACAACGAGCAAGGTTGCCGAGTCAGCGGCTGCTTGTTCAGCTGAGGCAAGCGAAATCAAAGTCTTACTGCCTCAGTCACCGACAGCAAAAACCCAGTGCTATGTCAGACTAAAGTATTTTCTCTGAGAGAGGTCACTGACTATCTGTACTCGAGAGAATGTTAGTTTTTGTAAACAACTTAGACAAACTTTTTCTAAGTGTTACTTCAAAACTTTTTCAAAAGGGGGACAGCATTTCAACGCTTTCAAATTAGTATGCTCTAGATACTTTCTCAACTTACATTGCATATTGTGTAAAGTGTATTTAAAACAGGAAGCTAAGATGGAAAAGAATGTTGGTAAGCTTAGTCGCTAAATGTCTCTCTAACCATGCATCATAAACCTACCTTAAGATGTGAAACATTGAATAGTAATATATATCACTGCTTGGAAGACTTAGCTGCTTGCTGATTGGCCAGGAGAGCAAAGCAATTCTGTAAAAGCTATCTGCTTCAAGATGGGGACTGTGTGACACAAGGGATCTCTTGATGCCTTGGAATGGAAACTGATATACCTTAGGTATGTGAATGCAGGAGCTCGGTTACCAAAGAGGTTGATCTAGGCTGGATGTGTCCTACCCGGTACACGCCAATTACCGGCATGTGAATTCTCATGGCTTCCTTTGCCCTACTAATTCGTGTTACGGAGTTTTAGACTATTATAGTAGTTCTGTTGTGACTTGCACAAAATAAATAAACACCATACATTTTTTTTCAAGCTATGTCATCTCTGAAAGAGTGTTCCCTGTAACCATCATGACAATAGCCGGTTTGGGTGACGTTGTTACACTTCCCCAAATTTTAAAACTAATATTAAAACACGATTTCCCATAAGATATGACAATATAACATATAAATATAAAGTTTGAATGAAACCCATCAAACCTTTTTGACTGTCGCCCTAGATACAAACAGACAGACGGATAGAATTGTCAACCAAACTTTTTTTTTGTTTGGGGTACATATGAAATGTCAAAATGTT
This sequence comes from Timema douglasi, assembly GCA_901482245.1. Classification (NCBI taxonomy): domain Eukaryota; kingdom Metazoa; phylum Arthropoda; class Insecta; order Phasmatodea; family Timematidae; genus Timema; species Timema douglasi. The sequence goes on from CABEEJ010001639.1 coordinate 3,427, forward strand.
CACTGTTTCAATACTTTCCCTACATTAAAAAGTAAAAGAAGAGCAAGGAAGAAATTATTATTATTATTATTAGCACCGCGTCTTACTACCCGTTCGGGTTATACGCACTTACGCTAATGTGTAATGGTAGGGTGATTGTGAGATGAAATGGAGGACCTACAGTTTAACGTGGGATCCGAACCACGGTGGAGGCCTGGCATTCCCCACATTCACAAGATGTCTTCACAAAGGTGAAGGAAGGGTTTGGTAATCAGATAAAGGAAGAAATTGATTGATAAAAGAGGGAGAGGTAAAGATAAACAAGTTGACATATGTGAAACTTAGAGCTATTTTAAACAAATGAAAAGTTTACCTATAATTTGTCTTGATTTGGCCAATGAGATTGGATCAGTCCTGTCTAGGTGTTTGTTGAGGTCTGTTGCTTATTACAGGTTTCGAGTGTTTAAAAAGACTCTTTCATTGATGAAAGTGGTTGTTTGGATTGCATAAGACATTTGGAAAACTTGAAACTTGCTCATTTATATTTACAATTTTGATAATTAGTGTTTGTGGATCCTGACCTTAAATTGACTCATCATTTGGCTGACATAGGATTGGTTCTTACATAATGACTTATCTATTTAAAAGTTTTAAATCCAAGATTGTTTTGTATGATATTCTTGTACTGGTTTCTCAATATTTATGCAATTTCTTCAGTTATTTTTCTACTGAAATAGTAAAGGATTGTTTTTTCAAAGATCACTTTTTTTGGTCAGATATGGTGATTAATTATCATTTTAACATTAACATTAGTCAAAGGAGTTGACTATTAATTTACAAAGCAGCTTATTTTAACTATTAGTAAAGTAAATTGAATTTCAAGGTTAATTTAATTCACTTTTACCTAAACATCTTAAATTATAGCCTATGATTCTAACAAAACAAACAAGCCTGACAAACTATGTGTCATTTCAAACTTGGACATTACCAAAATTGATAACTTTTTATTTGATCTATTCAATAAAATTTGATTGTATATTATGTGTATCTTATTTTAAATCACATAATGATTTTTTGTTACTTTTTTTATAATTCTGACCACTTATGTATGTTATGACACATGAACAAATGAATCAAATCCACATTTTAAACTAGTTAAATTTAATTGAAATATAATACTTTCACACTGTTATGGCCTGTTTGTACCAAAGTTATTTTCCGCTTACTGATCATACAAATTTAGTGATTTATTGAAATGTTTTAGTTATAAGTTCATCCTGTCTGTAAACATTGTTTCCAAAATGTTGTTTTGTGCATAAAAAGTTTGAATCAGTTATAAATTAACCATTAAAAAATTGAAGTAACTTGAATAAATATATAAATTTGTTTTGACATTTTATGTTATTTTAATGGAATAACAATTTTCCGAGAAAGTTTTAAATTTATAATTTGTTTCTTTAAATTATTCTTTAACTTGTTTGATTATGCTATCAAAGAAATTTGGCTATATTTCACACCTCCTCTTGCATTTTTTTTGCCCCTATAAGTGCGTGTTGCTAATAATCACATCCTAAGTGAAATAAAAATAATGTTTTACGTGTCTCATAAAAACTTTAGAATTATATATACTATTATTAATATATTTTACTGTGGTAAAAAAATGACAAATGTTGAATTAAGAAAAATATTGGGGTGAATATATAAACTTTGTGTTTATGTGTATCAGATTGATTCTTATTTTTTCAAGGGAATTAAATAAAAGTTGATGCTATTTTGTTTTTGAAACTTATTAAAATAACTTTATCTAATTTACATTACATTTACATTTGATAAAGACGGATTAGGAAATGATTGTCAACTTAGTATACAGTGAAAACTATTTGAACAAGTGAATGATTTTGTATATCTGGGCAGAATGTTTTGTAAAAATGGAAGGATAGATGGTGGATGCATAGATGCTGAAATCAACAGACAGAAGTATGTGGACTATTGCAAAGAATGAAATGGCATTTAAAGAGGCAAAGATGACAGTATATAAAAATGTATTAATGCCAAAATAGTTACATGGATTTGAAGCATGCGTTTGTTGGGATAAACACAAGATCAAGATGAATGCAGTTGGAATTAGATAGCTAAAAAAAGTATGTGGAAAAACTTTTATGAGAGTCGGTAATGAATGGGTGCTGAAGGAGTCCAGTTTGAAAAGGAATCCAAATGGTCAATTTGAAAGAGGCGTCTTATGATGGTTTGGGCATGTTGAGAGGGTGAGTGTGGCTCGAGTGACGAAACAACTATATGAAGGAAGAGTGTTGGATGAAAAAGGAAGGGGTAGTTCATATAAGACGTGATTAAATGTTGTAGATGAATGTGTGAAACTAAGGATGATGTTTTTGAAACTAAGGGATTATGCAAGGATAGGGATGTGTGGAGAAAGTTAGTGAGGATGAATTTAGTACAGAGTTGTTAATTGTTGAGGGATATGTAGACTCTTTTGCTTACCTCATAAAGGGAACGATGTGATTAGTTATGTATGTATGTATGTATGTATGTATGTATGTATGAGTATACTTGAATTAAATTAATAAAAACATTTTATATCGATATTTGAAATTAGTGGAGTGAGCATGTTTTTAAATACCCTATCAAGAGAACTTTTTAGTTTGGACTGATAAGGGCCAAAGGTACAATGTATTTTTTTAAGTGTCTCAACAAATTTGTCAACTTTTATTTTGTCATTTTCTAGTATGAAAGTTGATTTTAGTGTATCATATTGGTTGCATTGTTCTTTATTTATTTTTTTACATAAAATAACAACAAATATTTTTAATCTTAAAATGACAAACAGAAATGAATTCACATAAAATTTACATTTCAGAAACTAAAATTAAATTAGTTATGTGGTTTTGAGAATCAACTCATTATTAGTATAAAATATTATTTTTAATATTAGTGATTGTATACAGTTTTCAGAATTTCAGTTCATGACAATATTGTTTTATTTTAATCCTGAAACTTTCTGTTGTACTATTTATTATAAAGCTGTGGTAGGACATCTTATGTGAAAACAACAGTTCAACTTGGTTTTGCATATTTAATTGGAGAAACTCATTTATTATTTTAAGTGAATCCATTCCACATTTACTATTATTTATTTAATTATTATATTATTAGTACTCTTATTATTACCATCAGGGATTAGCTAAAACATATTTTGCAAAAAGTATATATGGACAAATGGTTTGTTTATAATGAATGACACTTTACTCACTTTCTGTCACTCTGAAAATTTGATATAATTATTATTATTATATTACAGTGTTCTGTTTTGTTTTTCTCATGATTTCATCTTGACCCTATTATTACAATTTTTTTATTACAGATTTATTATTTTATATTATAACAAACATCTGGGGGTATAGTTTAGGAAAGGGGTTGAACAGAATAAAGTGGGCAGTTCTAGAGTAGACAAGATATTAAAACCAACTTGTAAAAATAATAATGTTTAAGTATTCTAAGGACATTTTAGTTGTTTTTTTTAAACAGGTAATAAAATATTTTGAATAGGTAGCTAATTATTTTTTCCCCCAAGAGTGCTTTGAACAGGGACTGTGATTCCATACTATTTTTAGTTTTGGTAAAGTTGATGCTGATCCATAACATATTTTAAATAGACACAAAATAAAAGGTAACAATTCATATATATATTTAGGGCCTAATAACAAAGGGTTGTCTACAATATCCTTATGCATAGGACATTTATTCACCTTTGTGAAATCTGTTTTATTCGATTTCATTCGACCCCAAACAAAGGCATTGAAAGTATTTTTTTAAACAAAAAATAAGTCTTTGAATGAGCTTATTAAAGCTAACTAACCTCTCCTACTCAAAGAAACAAAACAAAATCCCAACAAATGACAACATATAAAATCTAGTTTTTAAAACTCAAAAATATTTAATGTAAATAATATCTTTTACTAAAACAATTAAGTCTAAAACATAGAAAATTACCTAACAAATATAGGTAGGGCTACCTAGTTTAAAAAACAGTATCAACTTTTCTCAAACAGATTCTACATTATACCATCGCATATTGTTAACATTTTAATTTTACATAGCATAGTATAACTTTTTTTTTTTAAAGAAAGAGTGATTTATAATTTTAGCCAGCTAATACGACACCCAAACAAAAGAAACAACAGATCTATTAATAGTTTCCTCTGCTCTAATAAACACACCAAGACAACACATTGTGGTTGTTATGTTAACCTCCTAACTACATTTTTTTTCCTTTTTTTAAAAATTTAATTTACATTGTAGTATTAATTTTATCTTATTTCTTCTGGAAGTAGTCACTTGAATATGTAAACCAGTTAAAAAATTCCTCTAACTAATCACCATAAGAAAAAAAACGAGGATTCTGTGGATTCGATTTAGTGGTTAATCTTTAGTTTAGTTTATCTAATGTGATTTTAAGAAACCAATGCAATAACTAGTTTTAAAACAAATATTTTTATACTTAATTTTTATAAAATAATTTTGCACACACACTTTACCATTTATCCTCTTTGTTTTTACAAAAAAATAACAAACTAATTATAGTATAGAACTCTTTTTTCAGAGTTCATTCTACATGTAATGATAAAATAATTTGAGGTTCACTCTTATAATTTCAAGCTATTAGCTATATTAGATAATGCTCATGAAAATAAGCAGCATCTCTGTTAATGTTAGTAAATTAGCACACAATTTAAATAAACATTTAAAAAGTCACCCCAAGTTGTCAAATGTCTTACATTTGAAATTAATTTCCTTTCTTTGAACAGTACTACACAACAATCCTAACGCCTATGGAATTTGTCTCCTAATCAAGTTATGTAAAAGTTCAATTCCACTTGTAGTTTCTGTAAAGATATTACAAAAAAGAATAGACAATGGCCTTGTGTAAACAACTGGCATGTTATTAAGAGCTTTATGTTGCACAAATTACTCTTCAATCTTCCACAAATTAGTAGAAATAAAATACAAGTCTAGGATCCCGTAGAGGACCAAACACTTTGTCTATGAACAAGAATTTGAATGAGGGATTTGAAATACAAACAATTAAATAATTTTGAGATTGTAGTTAATAAATTTCATTATGAGTTGATTTAGTTGCAAAATGAAAATATTTCACAATTTAATCTGTTATACAAAATTTTTAAATAATCTTTTAAAATCATTGTTTCGTATTGATAGTCACTAAAAGTTATAACAATCTAATAGGGTGAAAACCAAAATTATATTTTATTAAATGTAGAATAACTGCATCTTTTAATTTAAAATGTTATTTATTTATTATATAACACACAATATACATCAAGTTGGTACCTAAAGATCTAAGGCATTATTTTATTTGCACTATTTTACAGAGCTGCTATTGCTTATCGCATACATTATTATTGATTTTAAAATGGGTGCAAAATATTTTAAGACTGTAATCTGCCACACAGCTATTTCATAAATAATTTCCATTTAATAATTGGTAAAAACTACTTAAAAAGTAGCCAGTTAATTTTTTTAATATTTGGTATTTAATTACCACACTCATACTTTGTGCTGTCATAGAAATTATTCAAATTTCGATCCGTGGATAGGTTACATATAAAAATAGGCCTATAGTTAATATAAAATTCAGTTTGGTAGATTTTAAACAAATGAACTTTGTATGATGCATTTAAAACCCAGGATAGCAGAATATTATTTTAGGTTTGGCCTGCGTTAGGGTGTTGGTTCAAACTTATAAATGAACTTTACTTTTTTCTGTAGAGAATTATTAGCAAACAATTTTTTTAAGTTTTTTAACCATAAAAAAAAGCTACCAATTTAGGTTTCCGGGTTGTCATAGCTATGATCTACACACAAAAAACTGAATAAATTGACACCCCACACATCTTTAGCGCAGAAATGTTACTATTTTTTCACTTAGCTGATAGGCTAGATGGAGCCAGCTCAAATACCAAAGTCAATTCCCTCCTGTTAACTTCAGGTGGTTATGAACCTGTTCAACTGACATTGCACTTTTTGATTCACTAAGTAATAAGTCAAACTGTCAAAAAACATAAGAAAAGTGAGGTGTGGAAAGCAGCAATTTATTTTAAAAACACAAAGAGTAGTGGTTAAAACAATGTACTTTGAGAAACATACAGAATAATGGGGAAAATAACAGTAAACTTTAAGAAACACAAAAGAAGGTGAGGAAAGCAATAAACTTTGAGAAACACAAAGAAGAATGGGGAACATAGCAATAAACTTTAAGAAACAGGGTGGGGAAAATAATAAAATTTGAGAAACATAAACACAAAAGAGGGGGGGGGAAACAATAAACTTTGAGAAACACAAGGAAGAATGGAGAAAATAGTAACAAGCTTTTAGAAACACATATAAGAATGGAGAAAATAACAATAAACTTTAAGAAACACAAAACCGGGTGGAGAAAACAATAAACTTTGAGAAACACAAAGAATAATGAAGAAAATAACAATAAACGTTAAGAAACACACAGAAGAGTGGGTAAAACAACAATAAACTTTGAGAAACACAAAGAAGAATGGGGAAAACAACAATAGATTCTAAGAAACATAAAGGAGGGTGGGGAAAACAACAATAAACGTTAAGAAACACAAAGAATAGTGAGGAAAACAACAATAAACTTAGAGAAACACAAAGAAGTGTGGGGAAAACAACAATAAACTTTAAGAAACATAAAGAAGGGTGGGGAAAATAACAATAAACTCTAAGAAACATAAAGGAGGGTGGGGAAAACAACAATAAACTTTGAGAAACACAAAGAAGAGTGGCAAAAAAACAATTAACCTTGATAAATAAAATAAGGAAGTTAGAAAACAACCACCAACCAAGTTTTACAATGACAAAATAAAGAGAGTTGTTTGTTATATCATAGTGTAATTTTGCATAAACCCTTACAAACGTTGGTTTAATTTATATAACTAACTGTAGTTAGAAAAGGATTATATTATTACTTTTTATTGGACTAGTAGTGTTCTGAATTTTATTTATAGCTAACTTAAGAAATCTATAGTGATTGTATTGTATTGAATTATTATTGTGTATGTATATATATTTTTTTAATAAGGGGTCAAATTCAGGTTGAGAAGATTTTTTTATAGGTATATTTACATTCCTTGTCGAAACTTTCTATTTTCTATTGAAATCTCCACCTATTAACGGTTTTTTGGGAATGCATGCTAATATGTTTACTTTCCATTACCATAATTTAAAACTTGACTTTATCTCATCCTTAAGCACTTTACAGTGAATACATAGATGGTCTAAAATTTTCCATAATTAGGTCAACCAACTAATACATTTTCAGTATTAAAATTTTCTTAAATATTCCTTTTTTTAAAACTCCAAAAGGATGGAAATGTAATTTTTGTTTTCACCCACTAAAATATAATTGTTATATAATTTATTGACTAAATAAAACCTGCGACTAAAAATGTGAAACACTTTAAAAGTTTCAACACTTTGAAGTTGATCAAATACAAACATTTAAAGGGCTATGTTGCATACTTATTTGAATAAACCCTGCATATAACTATTTTCGATCAGCATAGGAAGAATATTTTAGGGCAGTTAAAAACTAAATATTGAGCCAACCTTGAAAAAAAGTTACTATATTTATATTGAAACTGCCATAATTGACATTATCTCTCAATGTGGGTTGCTACTTAACATATGGTTTGGCATATACGTACATGAGATTGGGAGTAACTTTTCAAATTGTCAGATAGGTCTGTATTCCTATGGCAAATCGATAATATTTAATAATTACATAGTCTGGATTTGCACAGTTTCAAGTTTTTTTTATGGCTTCTAAAACAGCAATAAAAAGATTAATGGTTTCTGCTCAACTTGGTTTGATTTTTCCCTTTTTGCAATACCAGTATATTATCATGAATGTAGTACATTATAAATAAAATGGCCACAGTAGATGTAGAGAATAACTCATATTTTAAAGATAGCTTGAACAACTAAAATAATATAGGTAAAATATTTTCTTATATTAGTTAATGTTTTGACTATTTTCAATATTTTAATAATACTTATTTTAGTACTACTTAATTTCAACAACTACAAATGGACATAAAGGAGAAGTAAACACTTTGTAATTTAACTGATATAAATAAATTTTACTCAATTATTTTTTAACAATATTACATAAGGATTTTTGCTCAATTCACAATGGCAGTTATAAAACAAAATTCAGTTAATTAATCAGGCAAAACTATGTATAAAATTTGAGTGTGCTAAAAATGACAGAAAAAAGTCATTTTTACAGAATATTTTGAATTTGTTTATGTAATGATGCAAAAGTTGTCTCAAATAGTACAATTTATTACTTACATATTCAAATGATTTATTCCTCCTATTATCTGATTAAATATTTTCACTCATGTATGTATATATTTTTTAAATAACTCTTAACATTGAAACTAAATAGTCATTTAGTCATTGTTTCCCTGTCCCTATTGACTGGATAACTTTGTAACAAATCATTTCAGATTTTTCGCCTTGATCAGTAACACTCCATATAGGTTTGATGATAATAATAATTCATGAAATCACAAAATACAAATAATATCTAGAAACCCACCTTTCACTCTATCCAAAAACACACTTCACAATAGGAGATAGGTATTCAGTTTAAATTAACTAGAAATCCTGGTGTCTAAGTGAACAAAGATGAATCAACCACATCTTTATACTATTAATACTATTAATAATTTACAATTTGGTGTGATACTATATTTAAAATAACTTTCAAATGAGATTAAATGCTAAGTAGTATAATTTCAAATCTAAATAGGACAAGAAGTTTTCTGAATACATTAACAAACTTACCAACACCAGCAGCGGGAAGTTTTTTGACGTCAATTTAATTCAATTATACTCATACTATTTTTAAACAATATATTATAAAATCTATGTAGCATCTAATGAATTTGAAAGGAGCCTAAGACCTTACTTCCCTTTCCTTCCCTTCTATTACCTGGAGTGACCCTCTCCACTAAATTATTAAGTGTTTTTGTGTGTATTTTTTAATCAAACTATTTATTTAAATAGGCTTACTAGTAATACAAAACAACTAGTTTATTAATTAACTAAATAACATATTTTTGTATTTATTCAGCATGGGAGTACTCTTTTATTAAAGCTTTTTTTAAAAAAAATGAGTAGGCCCTACTCCAATTTGCTAACATTTTTCATTCCCAATAAATCAAATTCTAGTGATAACACTGAAACAATTTTAAAACTTATTCTTTAAAAGCAACAAATGAGATTCACAACAGTTCACCAGGATTGCTAGTGTGATAAATTAAGTTCATTTATTCCTGCCAGCAGCAAACACTCTATATAAAGTACAGCATACAAATCAAAACATAAATGCCAACATTTCTCACAAAAACAATGTCGTTTGCATAAATGTGATGGTAAAGAGTTACCATAAAATGATGCCACACTCATTCATAATTTATTTATACCCTTATTTCTCTGCATTATAGCCACTGTTACAATAATTTAATTCCCAACTAAAATAGAGCTTAATTTTTTTAAGTGGAAAAACTTTTTTTAAGGAGGAAACCATTTCAATTAAGAATACACTTAAGCCTGAAAAATTTTGAAAACTAAAACTAATACAAGCTGATTGAAAGGGATATATGATATAGTGTTGACCAGAATGATCAACAAGTTCTTTAAAATTAAAGTTAACTTTATTTTAAAATTAATCATAGATTTTAATTACCAATTTATTTTCTTATAGAGAGTTCTAATAAATAGTAATGCCTTGATCCGCATCATATGCCACATGGCCTAACATGCCACTCTCGTGTTAGACTGGTTTGCCTGTGCCAGGGAGATCGAGGTTAGAATTCTGGTTGGGTGTATTGAACAGGGTTTTTCCTATATGGTTTCCCACTCTAGTTCCATGTAAATGTGAGTACATTTATTCTACAAATTTACCTTCCTCATCCCTATCCCACCAACAAAGTTAATGTATGTGTAAAGCCTGACCATGTTCTATAATGATAAGAAAAAACAAGTATTGGGAGTAATTCCATTAATTGACATAAACAAAAATGTGAAATGTCAGTTCAGGTGTTCTGTAAATCCAGTGTAATTCAATGGTATACGAAATATTGCACCTGACAATGCTTCTGTCTTAATCCCCAACTCCACTTCATACACACAAAGGGAGTGACTAGAAAGCAATATGCTATTTTTTTACTTCCATTTGTAAATTACTCAACTATCATGAGACTGAGATCTAATTATTTTCCCACGTAAATCCAAGTGGTTTTTTTCGGGGGGGGGGAATGTAAATAATTTTTAGCAAGCAGTATTGCAAATTGAAATCAAGAATGTTTGAATCCAGATTAAAAGCTATCAACATGCTACTTTGCAGTGTTGTACCACACCAAATAGTAAAAATTTAGGCTATACACACAGTGATAAACAAAGTTAATATGAAAAATAACAATTAAGAAACAATCAGTTAATAAATATGATTAAAAATAGATGAGTTGATGAAAATTAATCAATAATAATTAATTTTCCTCACTCTATCTATTTTATGGCCAGCTCTAGGGGGAGGGCGGGGTAAGCAGTTGCCTAGGGCAGCACATTCATAACGGTGGCAAAAATGAGATATAGTAACTTTATTTTTATGTTTTTTTAAATTTACTCACTACCCATGAGATAATTTCATGTCAAAAAAATTGTAATCATTCAAAGAGATAAGTTACATATAGAATAGCAGTCATATTTCTTAAAAATATACTGTACATACCAAATATTCAGATTTTCCAATCTTCCAAATAACTGTTATTTGCTTGCTACAATATGGAGAATCGAAAGATTTGGATGCCCTAGACTTAAAGCTCGAGTTTACAATGGTCACAAGATATCCCACCTTCATTATCATCGCTCTGAGATGTTTTAAATTATGTATATAGTAATGGGTTTTCCAAATCTTTGTATTGCACCTAAGAGTTATCTTAACGCTGCCTGTAAACATTTCTACTAAACACCTACAATCGAAACATCATGCTCCAAAAAGATTAAGTGGACTTGCACCTCTCTCCATAGAATATAAAATATCCCAAACATTTGAGTCTAAAGAATCAGTAAAACAGTTTGCTAAAGCTAGCAAGGAAAATCAAATTTTAAGCAGTTGTTTCTAGACATTTATATTTTTAATTTGTATTGTTATTTTTGTGTAATTCTTTTAATTAATAGGAAGAAAAAATGTTTTTATAAATACATTAATCATTTGTTTTTTTGTTTTTTAATGTCTTGAGAGGAGGGCTGGGAGGCCAGCATTTTCATGATTTGCCTGGGGAGGCAAAAGGGCACAATCCTTGGTTCTTCCAATAAATTGTGATCACTGATTAGTAACAATTTCAAACTCTCGTGATTTTTAAAACCAGCAATATCTCACTAGGTACTTTCTATTCAAGAAAATAAATTCACAAATGGGTAGAGTAGGAAATATTATAACCTGGAACAATTTCTAGCTAATTCCTAACTTATAGGAATATTGGTTGAGCTATTTTAATTTGCAAAACAATGAGTTTTATATTGTTCAATATGCGGCTTTTGTTAAAAGAACGACAATATACAGTTTTAAATTGTCAGATGTAGCATTATGAATTTTATGTGTGACCATAAAACAAATCATATTAACAGAAACCTCATCATGATATCTTCTCAAACAAATCAACAAATAAATTACCATGTTTTTGAAAAACCAGCTACTCTGGAAATGTTGGATTAATGTTTTATGTTTACATAAGTATTGCTTTGTACAATTTATTGAAAATCGGACAAAGGATGTTTGTTTTTAATGCAGATCTTAAGTTTTGAAGTGTAAGCTCACTATAAAATATGTGTTAATGTTTTCAAATAAAGACACACAAAAGTAAATGCAAGTTTCTCGTTGAGTGCCCATAACTTTTATTAAAAGATAAGCATTTTGATCTTACTATAAATTCAAGATAATTTTTCTTTTGCTTATCACTTTGGAAAATGAAATATATCTACTTGCAATATAATTTAAGCTATGTTTATAAATAAATTTTACAAATTGACCCATAATATTGGTTTGAAGTATAAAAAAGTTGATTATGCGATTATTTAACAGCTTCATTATATCTATTTCATTATTTAAATAAAATATTAACCCAAAATTTTGACAATAAAATTTTGAGAATTTATTTTTACTATTCACACATGTTGGTTCATAACTTTATAAACAAATGGCTACAAAATTGCAATTATATCTTTATGAATTTAATACTTTTGATTCAATTTAACTTCTAATTCCACTAATATTTTAAATATATTAAATTGGAGTGAAAGACATGATAAAGAGATAAAAAATTATTGGCAGACATGATAGTAAATATATTTGCAAAAATATTAATCTAAACTAGAGGTTTGTTTTAGGCTAAGCATAAGTTTATTAGGAAATTATGAATGGGGCAATTTAAAAACTAACTAGAATACCAAGTTTGAGCTAATTCTTTTACCAATGTAAAAAAACAAGTAGTTTTGTAAATACAAAATGTTGGAAATTTCTCTATCCAAATGCCTTTATGTACTCAGTTTTCTCAATATTTTATACTATTAGCTCCAAACGTTATATTTTTGGACATTCGAATCCAATTAATGATGAAACTATGAACCAGAACCCCAAGCAAAAGACAATTGAAAGCTTATAATCATAGACATAACTAATTGTATACAAGTTTTGTGAACAAGAGTTAAAATCATTTTTATTATCATATTTTGAACAACTTTGAGACACCATATGTGATTGTTTCCAAATATTGTATTCTGCCTTTAACTTTATATTTTGAAAAAAGATTTAGCCCTTCTCAGGTAAAACTGTGTGAACATTAATTTTGATTACCTACCCTTAGCATGATGATTATTCTTGCCTGGATATAGTATGTAAAATAATACAAATGGGGAGTTTTCTCACTAAAGTATGACCTCTATGTCTCGTTTTTCTTTCATCATGGATTTACATTTATTTTAATTGCAACACTCTAATGCTGGGCCTATAGTACTTGCAAATATGAACTTAAATAATTTAATAAATGAAAATATGAGGACGAATTTTAAGTAACTGTTCAAATACTCATCTGGAGTTGGGAGTGTGAACACCCGATGCAGATGGTCAGGAATTAAACCCCAACCTCCCAAGCATGCCAAACTTTGCAAGTCAATATTAATTAGTATCACAAAGTCAAATCAGTAAGACTTCTTGAACCTTTTTTTTTTGTCCTCGCTTGTGACAGCGCTGACGCTGAAGTAATGACCAAGTAAACCATACTGTTTAATTCCGAACCTTATAGAATTTAAATGCAAGAATAAATGAATATTCAAAACAAACATGCAGAGTAACACAGATGATTCAAGGAGCACTAAGCAAGGACATTTTTTGGTGCTCATAAATAATTATATCTTGATTTTTGTGTTTTACTTGTGTTTACTAACTTCATATTTAAACCGTATATAGAAATAAAAGGATAAAAAAATTCCTTTCTTAATTAAGTTTTAAACTATTGTTTTATCTTTACATTGAAAGCAATTTTTAAAATAATAGTGTTTGGAAAATATCTATTAAAAAATTGTGATGGGGCGCGGTGAGAGTTGTCATTTAAAAAAATAAGAAGCTTTACTTGTGGAGAAAAAAAACCCTCTCCATTTATATCTCTCCCCCACCACCCTCCACCCCTCCCACTGAGCAGCCTGACACACATATTAAATTTTAAGTTAGAGTATACAGCTTTCTTAGTTAATTTCTGTTGCTCTCTCCACTTTTTTTTATTTTTAAATATTGAAACATGTTTTTATTATCCATAATTTTGTAATCCATTATTTTAACAGAATAATGAATACACAATTGCAATACTCTATGACTTTTTTTGTATTTTTAAGGTAAATTTTGCAATCAGCATGTTTTTATTTTGTTGTCACAGTATTTCTAGCTAAAATATGTTGATCAAGCTTAATAAATACACATATAGATAACTCAAAAGTGCTTTTAGTATACTGTATTTGAACTAATAGTAGCCTAGGCTACTATTAACAATTTTACTTTTCACCCCAGCTACAATAATTGGAGCCCTTTAGGAGCTCTAGCTAAAAAAATAAAAATTTAAATTTGAACAAATAAACAAAAGGTTGGGTGACATGGGCCTTTCATGAAGTAAAGTGTGGTAATTAAATTACTAGGAAAGCTCAGCCCTGAGATGAAGTCAGAGGTGTTGAATTATAGGAAGGGAGTACTAGGAAAAGTCTATAGTGTGAGGCGCATGAAAAATTCACGGCATACCTATATCCTCGCTACAATTAATTAAATTCAGTCATTACAAGGACCCCAGCTACCAATAAGTGAAATAAGCTATTATTTAAATTTTAGGTCCACATTTTAATGATAGTTCCTCAACCTTGCCTGAATTACAATTTGTAGTATGTTTTGAGTTGAAAGTAACCTTCATTTCTATCAACACTTGAAACAAAAGTTCGATAAAGAAATACAATATTATGAATCATATACTCGGATCAAAGCTGTCTCGATTGGTTTTGGTCAAACTCGGTTATCCATAGCTCTCCCTCTAAGAACCATGTCCTATTTGTTTCTATAATCAAGTATTCCAGCATCAATATCTCAAACACTTTCCAAAACATACTAGTTGAATCATATGTAGATTAGAAATACTGGTGCAGCAAAGCAACTACCCTAAAAATTCATATGGATGATTTATTTTAATTTCAATGGATTATTAGGGTTAAATGATGGGTTGGCTGATAAATAATAATAAGAAATATATATTTATCTCAGAAATTTATATAAGGTTCAAAATAAATAATTTACTGAAATTTAGAAAAAATCGATTAGTGTGTTATACATTACAGCTAGGGATGTTTTTTTAAATATTTGTGTATCGGTATTTTGTTGT
The DNA here is from genome assembly GCA_901482245.1 of Timema douglasi. NCBI lineage: Eukaryota > Metazoa > Arthropoda > Insecta > Phasmatodea > Timematidae > Timema > Timema douglasi. Next base: position 18,441 of record CABEEJ010001639.1, read on the forward strand.
GATGAGCAGACTATAAAAAAATGGCTAATATGTATGCCTATCTATTTATACTATACAGAAGTTTTCCCTTTAACACTTTCTTTTCTTTGCTTATAGGTAAAAAAAAAGTATACTTTAGCAAATATCAATATTGCTTTGAAAGGAATAAATAATAATATGTATATATATTTTTGACATGTTACTAAAAAAGTTTTAAAACAAACATCCACACCATAACAAATAATAATAAAACTAGCATCAACAGTTCCAATCATATTACAGCCCTCTAATTTCTTTGAAAAATAGAAATTATAATACTATTTGCAGCTGTTATCTTAATTTGGATGAGAATCTCGTTACCACTATAATGATTGTATCACACATATTTACATATATTACACAGAAAACACAAAAATTATACACTTTTATTTTAAGAAAGTTTCAAGAACCACTGTTGAAATGTGTGCATGAATGTGAAAGCAAAAATAAAATAACTAGGAACAGTATTAAATATAATATGTATCTTTTAAATATAATGATGGCATCTAGCGTGTGAATAATACTTCTAGTATTTTTTTGCTGTCTTATAAAACCTGAGAGCAAATAATATATGATTTCACATTAAATAAATAAAAACATCTTTATTTTGTCTTTGCTGTTAAATATTTGTGTAGGTTTTGAGACACTGAAGAGGATGGAGAAAATATTTTTTTTTGTCTAGCATTTATAATTTTATCCAATACAAATTTAAATCTCAAATCAATTTCTACTGGTTATCATATTACAGTACAAACTCAGATTAAATATTATTAGTATGTTGGCTGTTTTTGTCTTAAAAATATGTGTTTGGTTTTTTCACTAAAAAAGATGTTGGATTTTTTAAAGCTATACATTGCATATTTTGTATTATTACAAACTTATTCCAAATATAAATATATTTTATCCTTTCCATTGACACAAATTTGGCAAATATGAGCTTCAAAGATAGGTAAATAGTGGGGGGAAAAAATAAAAAAATGGAAGACTAACATTTTATCTAGTAGGTACCTACATGTTCACTTATATTTTTGGGGATTGATGTGACTTAATTTAGTTGTTTTTAAATATGTTTTTAAGTCTTTTGAATACAAAAAGTGGCTAGAATGGAAAGGCCTACACAATTACCAGAAAAAAAAGTCAGCCCAAAAATCTCACATCTAAAACAACTAAATGTATCTAAGGTAAGTGTTTAGGCCTTGCTCTATCGTCCTTTAAATGTTTGTTAAATCTTAAATTTAGCATTTTCATACAATTTTCCCTTTGAGTTCGAAAGAGAATTGTTTATCAAAAAACAAATTGTAAATTTATCTCCCACATAATATTTTTCTGTACTAAAGCAAAAATGTAACATATGCAAAAACTATAATTCATAGCATACAAACTTTAATATTTGACATAATATATTTTTGGATTATTTTTAAAACATTTAAAAACTAACTTAAAATATTTCATGGTACGTATTCTATATTGTCAAAATCATTAAAAAAAAAGTTTTGGCTTGAATTTAACAAAACATGTTTTATCTGTTTGCATTGCTCTACTGATTGTATGGAGAAAAAAAAAATCTTTTTCCTTCAATTGCCCTGGAAAATCAATAGTTCACCATTTATTAATTAACATTTTATTTCAACTACTTTCGGAAATTAAAATTACACACAAAAAAAAGTAGGGAAAATAATTTAAAATAGTGGCCTATTTAATGAAAAATTGGTTCACATTTTGGGAGTAAATTTAGAATGGTATGTTAGTTAACATATAGATGAAAATTTGTAATAAGTTGTACAAAACTAAAAGGCTTAGCCTCATTTATGTAAAAGTGAGCCTAAAGTGGCAACTCAATGAAACACAAAATGATCACAATATAATCATCATTGTATTCTTTGACTTTCTATTTCCTTCCTTCAAACAGGGGCGCTATATACCCATTTATATCAAGGGGGGAATAGAGGTACCATCTCAAAACAAGATTTTTATTCCGGATTGGTGGCAAAGTAGAGAGGATCTGTTATTGTTTTCAATTACTCAACAAAGCTGGTTAGGTCTCACTAATTAAAACACATAAAAATCAGCTTTAAATGAATGATATTGATGACAATATTTCACTAATTTTTTAACGATACTTTTAATGGATAACCATAGGAAGGCATATTTACACAGAGGGGAACAATTCCTTTATTTTCGTTTTGTAGTATAACCCAAACCATCTATCACTCACTTCCTTTTGTGATACATAATTTTATAAATGAAAAAAAAAAGTGTGTGTGTATATATATAAAAAGATGGGAACAAAAAAGATGAACAGATAGAAATTGAACAGAGTTGAGCAAAAGGGGTACTTAATTACCAAAAGCTTAGCGTTCATATTTTGTGTATTATTTTCAATACTTATAATTTTTTTAGTTTGGCAGCCTCAGTATAAATGCATGATAATTTTTCTAAAACAAGCTCAATACTTTATTTTATATATTGAGAACCAGTAATTTATCGAAATGTATGACACCAATGTATGGGTTAAATAACATGTGCCAAATAAATATAATAAGTATAGCAATTATTATTTTGCTAAGTAAAGAGATAAAGGAAGAATCATGACCTCATAAATATGTTGTATGAAGTACATGAGGAGGATTACTTTAAAAAAAAGTCCGCTTCAGTCACAAGGATTGGAGAAAATACTTAAAAATGTCATGGAAAATGGTGAATTGTGCAACAGTTATGTCAAAACTGCAGACATAAATATAGCATTAGGAGTGGTTTTTGCAATTGACCTGGTATTGATGTTGGTAACACTTTCCTTGACAAAGCTAAATAGCCTGGTATCAACTAATGAGCTGAGAATCGTCCGCCAATTTCAAAACAGTATGACTGTTTGTGTTAGATTTAAATGAGTATAATAACTTAATAGTCAATGGATTTTAACCATTATATGTGAATTAAAATGGACAGTAAGGCCTATTTATTCTTACATAGGCCCCAAGTATATTACATTTTCTGTGGGTTATTTTTGGGAAGATAAGTTTCGCTTAGTATGCTATAAATATTAGGCCTAGTAAAAAAAACACCATCTAGCTAATAATAAAATTCAATATAGAATTTTCCGTAGATTTGCAGTATATGAAGGCTTACATAGATTAACCTACTAGCTGTTATATCTACTTTACTTCAACCACAATTTTTTACTAAGAAAAAACAACAACAAAAAATCAGTCGTTTTTGTGCTCCACCTTGGTCAGAACCACTCGGTTGATAACACTCAATACCAAGACATAACCAAGTCAACCGCGAAAACTCACCTAATATTCAGATGAACAAATCTTTCTTCTCATCTTTTTAGTTCAGATTGTGTTAATTATCTTTAAAATATATGTATATCATTAATTTTTTAATTGATTGCCAGCTTATTTCAAACATACTTTAAAATTTTATTATTTACATTCCAAGTACTAGTTTTGTAGTACACCTTTTTTTAAAAGTTTAATGTGGGAGTGTAGGGAACACGAGAAAAGGCCAGTGTTTAAGCAGTTTTTATAGCAAAACTTTTTTTTTTGGGCCTAAATAAATATAAATATTTTTTCAGTACAAACATTGGGTTCAATTTTATTCACATGGGGATATCAAAAGTTCTTGAATATATGTCATGAACTTCATGCCATTTGATGAGAAACTTTTTAAATGAAGAAAAAAGGGCATTATTCAATTTCAGGACACCCTTGACAGATATTCAAGAACTTTTGAGGTCGCCATGTGTAGAAAATTAAACTCTCCTCTAGGTTTGTATTGAAACAATATTTGATTTCTTTTGACCAAAAAAAGTTTTGATATAAAAACTGCAAAAACAATTAATTACCTTTTCACATATACACTATATCCCCACCTTAAGGTCTGAATTCAATTTACCACACCAGTTTATGGCCGACCAACATACAAATTTAATGCCTTTAGAAATAAATGCTTGTGGATTAAACTTCACTCTCTCCATCCTGCTTCCTTAAAATTTGAAAATACAGCTCACTCTTAACCAGAAAATTGCCACTACCAAGTACTGCTACTAAAATTCAACCAATAACTTAAAACAAGTACATCTCCAGTGTAAAACTGAATCACTTACTGTTGAGCTAGTATTGCCGGGAATTTTAACAGAAATTTTCAGCGCTTAAGTTATGTTTAGAGCCCGGATTTTCATGTAGTATTAACCTACAAAATATGTGGTTAAACATTATGTAATAGTGTGAAGATATATAATAGTGAATAAACATTCTTTCTCCATGTAAATAATGCATATATTATTGAAATAAATTTTAACTCTATGGCCGTAAATTCCTGAAAGAAGTAATCAAAACACATTTTTCTAAATGTACACATATGTACAAATTATTTTTTAACGAGTTGCATTGCATTTTTTGTTTGATTGACACCACTTAAATTTCCCATTAATTAAAGACTTCAAATAAATATAAATTTATTAACTGATTTTAGAAATTATACAAACACTAAAAACTTTCAATTAAACCCACACTGTTGCTGGATCTTTGAAAACAAGTGAACGTCAGACCAGTCCAAATTTTTTAAAGTCGGTTTCATATAGAGTAATTATTTTTTTCAGTCTTGGGTTGGATGTCTGATCTCGGTATAATAGCCGGTGTTAATATTACACTTCAAAGTATATGCATGGTTGGTCTTGTTTGTTTTTAAAAATAATTTTCTACGGGCCATATTATTGTGACAAACTTCAAATTTTATTTCTTTAATTGATTTTTGGTTCTGTTTTTGTCATTGGTTCTTTGCCTTGCTGCTTTATATTCGTTTATTCTCCCGACCAATGAACAGTGGGAAAATGAGCAAATCAGATCAAAAAAATATTGTAGGCCTTACAACTTGTTGATAAACTAACATGCCCGCATGAGAGACATGCTTGCTGAGGCTACTATCTTTCAATACCGCATTTACTCCCCTTCACAAGGCAAGAAACGTCAGATGTAAAGTTACGTTATGGCAACTGTGATCCTCTCTGATGAGCCGGCATACCTGACTTAGACATTGCTCACTGCCATCCCTTTAGTGGATAAATTCATTTATGAAAGTACATGCTGCCTGAAAATTTGTGACAAATCATTTTAAAGTATTTTCCACAAGAAAGACATAAAAATAATACCACAAAAAGAGAACATGCAAAATATATAATTTTATGTGAAATCTTCAAAAATATGTAAAAATATGTAGAATTAAAACTTAAAATACAGTTTCAAACAATCTAATTTGTTGACATCTCGCTTTTCATATTTTTAAGTGGCAGAATTAAAATATGTAATGACATAAAAATCTAGGCTCTAATTATGTTAAATGTGATTAGTTTATACACTTAACTAAACTAAAATATGTATCATAAAATTGTTTCCAGAATCAAAACACATTAAAAACATTATTTTTTGCAGCTACAATATTGCACTAGAACAGCAATATTAAAAAATAATAATACAGCCCTAAATAAATACTTATTAATAATCGAATAATATACTTTGACTCCATAAATAATATAAAGTCTATAATTGATACAAACTTGATCCTACAAACAAATTCAAATTGCCACTTTATATTATACTTTTTCTTAAGCAACCATCTTGTAAATGTGTTGATCATATATTTTTTATTGGAATTTATGCACAAAATTGATTAAGTGTAATCTGGTTGTTGAATTTCAAGTAAGTTTTGGATTAGTATGATAAACTAATTAACTTTATTGTGTACAAATTTAAGGGATAAATAACAATCTGAGGAAGATTTCGAAATATTTATTTTGCGTGTGCCAAATTTGAACCAAGAAAACCGAATGTACAAAAAATAGTTGCTGTAAAGTTAAAATATTTTAATTTAATTTTGTTAATTAATATTCAGAGTAAGAATATAGTTTTACTCATACAACTTCATTTACTCAAAAAAACTAAACACATTAACATGTGAGTCACCATATTTTCAATATGGCTGCTAAAGTAAGAGTATGCTAATAGTTAAATGAGTGGGCATTTGTACTCATATTAAGTTTTTTATTAATATATTTCTTATATTTTGATTATGAACTTATACTTATGATTAGGAGTTTATCAACTTGATGATGTGAATCCATTATTCTATTATTTAATTTCATTTCTAAATCATCATAAATGTGGGCTTATATATGCTAAACCAATTTCAACTTGGGTTCTGGAAAAAAAGAAAAGAAGAAAAAAAGGACACAAGTCCACTATTGTACATATGCACAAAATTCAATTCTCAAACACTCATGGATATTTTGTACTTAAAAAAACCCAACAATTTTACAATGTATTTTAAAATTAACATAATAATTTACACCTCTTAAATTCACTTAAAGCTGGAACAGGATTTATTTCAAGTTTTGGATTTTGATTTATTTTTTCTTTCATTTTCATTGTTAATAATTGATGATGTTTTCATATTTAGTGTTTTAAAATTGTTTTAAATTGATTAGTTTACTTCTATGTAGCACCACAATGATCAATTAATTAACAACTTAGCTTGAAAATGTCCAGACTTTATGTAAGGAAGGAGGTGGACTTTACCTTTTAAGAAAATTAGCGACTTTAAGAAATAATTCACTCTTATTTGTGTGATTCATGAGTGAATGAACAAATGTTTGTCTTGAGTCGTTACTTTAACAATTCATAAATAAAAATCTTAAAACAACATATTTCTTCCTCTAAGATCAATACATTAAGTTATCATAGATATAATTTGATTGATTTCTACAATGTTCAATTCAACTAGCTTTTCGTCCACTAACACACTATATACTCGCAAATTGAAAATGAGCCATATTTTTTTAAAACAAAGAATTATAGTTATTTAATTATAATATCTAGGAATTAAATATTCTTCAATGTGATATGAGGTCATCTGTATGTTGAAATGTTCACAAATGGCAATGCGTTTAATACATTGTCATGTAGATGACTTTAGATGACACTCATTCATGAAACATACTCAATATAAAATATTAAATACTTGACACACTACATATGACAAGCATTGGAAATCGAGGTGTAAATTAGATATTTTACACTACATGTACACTATATAACTTAAAAAATAAATGATGCATATAGATCCGTTTGAAAATGTAGGTTTTTCTTTTATAATTATTGTCAAGAGAGTATTAAACTATCTAAGACCTCGACAAAAGTGCTGTAATAGAAGAAAATTTAAGCCAGGAAGTAAATACAAAAGTTAGAAGTTCCATAAAGTTTTATAAGAAGGTTATATTAATACCTAAACAAGTATGTCAAACTGAATTGTTTGTGTGAAGAATATCTATCACAATTATTAATGACTATATTTCACCTTAATTTCATCTGGAATTTTAAAATTACAAAATGGAGAACATAAATAAAATAAAAAAATAATTTTTTTAATTGCTATTCAAACCAGTCCAAAGATATTATAAAAGTAATAAAAATGGCTCTTGAAGAAAGCCCAATGTGTTTATATATAATTTATAAAACTGGAAGCCAGATTTTGCTGTTGTTTAAAACCATCTTCTTTATTGAAGTTTTCTTTGTTGTCTTAAAACAATTCTGTAAATCACAATAATAATTTGTAAAAGGAACAGATGCTATTTTGTTTAAAGTTTTTTGCGGCAACGTCTAAATTAATTAATTTTAGGGGAATAGTATTGTGAAGAATTAGGTTTATTAATTATGTAAATTAGTAGAACTTTGACAATAGTTTTTAAATTATCAAGAAAATGAGAGAAAAACGATTATTTGCAAAAAGCAAAATGTGTATACATTTTCGAAACAAATGACTCTACAAAAGCTTATTGTTATATTTTTTTGTGGACAGTACTTGAAATATTTTTTAGCTGAAAATATACTATTGATTAAATGGAAAAAACTTTTCTTTTTTCTATTTTAATCGAATACATTTCTACTAAACTTGCTTTTAACAAATTTCTTAAGCAAAGAAAATTTGAAACCCCTCAGCCTTTAAAATACCCTCACAACATTAACCTCAATCCAATTTCGAAACTACTATTGACATATTTAGTTAAAAATTTTTGAATCCCTGAATATTTAAAACATAATATATTTGGTCTATCGATATTCCAATAATTGTGTGTATAATGTATATGATCTAATAGCAATGCTAGCTACAGTAGCCCCATGGCTTATTTGGTGCTGACTGACAGATCACACAGCTGACAGCTAAACGCTTTTAAAAAGTTACCAGACCAAATTTTGTATCCCTACGCCAAGCCTAATGATCTGCAAAAACATGTGTTTAGCAGCTGTCACTTCTGACAGTCAAAATTTAGGTATATACCTAAATGTTAACTGTCAGAGAAGTCAGCTGTGAGCTGTCAGTCAGCACCAAAGAAGCCATGGGGCTACTGTAGTATCAGCAACTTTACTTTTATCCCCATCTTCAATTGGAACCCCCGCTATTTTTCGAGCTCCAAGTAAAAAACACACACTAAAGTAAATTGAAACAAATAATAAAAAATATATATATATAAATATTTTTATTTTCAAACAATGAAACACAATAATATGGTGTATACAAATTACAGATTGACTTTCAAGATTCATGGCAGAAAAACTAGTTGATGACTGAAGAGTAGGGATCACACTTCTAGTTGAGTGACAAGGCCCTTACTAGGAAAGCTCAACCTGAAGTTGAAGTCAGAGGAGTTGAGTAACAGAAAGGTGGTATTAATAAAATTGTAGAATGTAAGGCCCATTGAAAAATTCTCGGAATACCTATGCTGGCTACAATTAAGTCAGCCAATGTTAGGTCAAATATAGTGTATGTATGATTTTGTGTTTTATATGAGAAATTAATAATATTTATATTCGAATAAGTGGTTGTATTGTCTAAATCGTCACTCTCATGTAAGACTGGGGTTATGGTGACCGAGAAATCAAGGTTTGAAATCTAACTTACTCATCCATATTCAATTAGCACAATTAAAATGTATGTGTATAACCTAAACACACTTTTGTGATCTTGGATTTTTTTTTTATAAACACTGTATAAAATTATAGATTTTAAATTACAATAGAATCCCCACTTTACAGCGGTTTTCAATTTTACTTTACATGTTCACTATGTTCTGCGCTATGCCCAGCGTTTTTCAGCGTGCCACACGCGATTAATAGCTTTAACTTCCATTTTATGTCGCTAATTCAGTCTGTTTACAGTAGTGATGGGAACTATCAAATAATTTTAACTATGATTTATCAAATGATTACTCAATAGTTTTACTTTGATTACTTTTGTACAATTTTTAGGCCTAGCTCAATTGCATACTTTATAATTTATATGATAGTGTAAACATGTTATTAAATTTTTATATGAATTCAAAAGTTAAAAAAAGGCTATCTTCTGCATTATAGCGATTTGCTCTTTACAGCAGGGTCCTGGAAACTAATCAGCCATTAATTATGCCATTCCAGCAAGTGTTGTGTCTATAACATGCTACTTTTAAATTAAGCTATTTATAATGAACTAAATTTTGAAAAATGATTTTTTTATTCATCAACATTTATATATTTTGTGGGCTCAAAACCAATATATATCCAATGAGCTATCTTGGAAACCTACTAATCTGATATTTTTATTATTTTTATTTCGTTTAACTGAATTTTTAAAACAAATCTACAAACATCTTTGAAAAATATTTTCATTATTGAGGAAACAATTTTTTTGACATTTTACAATTAGCTTTTTTTCCTATTTAAAGAACGAGATATTAAAATAATACATCTTCTAGGAAGAGTATTGAATATTGATTGAAAACTGTAAACATTCACAGATCATCACTTTACAAATAGTACAAATCACAGATCATACTCGAGAATACAGATGTTTGGTTCAAGTTGTTACGTTAAGTTACATGAATCGTGATCATACATTTGTTTTCTTCAGTTAAGTGAACCTTAAGTGAACGTTACATTAAGTTAAAATTAAGTTGATCGTGATCCTGACATAACAGCCACAATTTATCCACTAACTAGTCAACTATAAAATGTACTTTTGTCCTTTTTCAATCAAGTTTTCTTCCAAGATAATTATGTTTTTTTGGTCAGTGAATTTTTTTCCCCATGATATTTGTCACCAATCTGTATTATATTAGAGTTTATTGGGAACTGGATGAATGCTATTTACATTAATGGGTAATAAAATATTGCAGAAATTCAAATCTGATATCTAATTTCTTCATTATTTTCAAATCTATATTTTTACAAATAATTTTAAAGTAATATTTTAAATTGTAGACCCTTAGATTTGAAATCTCTATAATAGTGAACTTAACTTTTCAAAATTCAAGAAAAATGGTAGGGCCTATTGATTATAATGACCTTCACTTACTTCCATTAGTTGTTTGAAATGTTTATTATTCAATGATATAAGAAACTACAGCTTATAAAGATAGTTATTTTACTCTTTAATAGTTTAACTAATAAGCTAATTAATAGTTACATTCTTGGTAGTTTAGTTTGAACTGGTTTGCCACTTAAACATTTTAATCATAATCATTTATTTAAAAAAAAAAATCAATTGAAGCAC